>JAVTVY010024285.1:0-85677 GCA_036873755.1 Hanleya hanleyi
GTAAGTACATAATTGGCGCGGGGAGGCATGAAGCCCAACAGGTGCGTACACAATAGGTGTGTTTGTCTGCAAGCCGGAGATAACCTTTTCTGTTACCGGTAGCTAAATTGACTCGGTTCGATCGGCGAAATGTGCCTTTAATGGCATTTTGAGTTTCCGATTCCCTGGACGGCCGCTCGGTTGATACGTTTTCATAAGCACGTCATCTGTCGTCAATAATATGAATATCAAAGCAACAACGAGGGAATAGAACATCTGACATTAGAACTGATGTAGCTGGAACATGAATAGTCCTTAACGATGCATATACAAGTACCTGTACATCAGACAGCCGAGATTAGTAATCTGATAGGAAATAGTAGATTTCATTAGGCTATGTAATATTGACTGTCGATTATATATAAATATATATATATTGATACTGTTGATGGATATACGTCAACCTAATCTAATGTAACGGGGTAAGAAAACACGTCTGTTTCCTCATTTTACAAAATGGATGAAACCTATTAAACGTCTCGGGGACTGCTTAAGGGGGTTATGGCATCGTTTGTAAAAAAAATTGTAAATTACCATATTAGTTACCACTATATAGGTACAAGAAGAAGCAAAATTTGTTCTCTGCGATTGTGTATATGCAGACAAAGGAGGGCAGATTCAATTCTGCAAAGTTCTTAAATGTCCATTCAGAAATGAGACGTATGAATTCAGACATTTACTTTAATTTCAGCCTTCGCTAAATAATTCTGGCTTGCTGGATCACCGTGTAGACAAACCTAGCCATCGATCCGTATATGGTTGTTTGCAACGTTGATCATGCTGAACAGGATGATATTGTATTATATATTAGCTATTAAGAAAGCAAGGAGAGTTATGTTATGGCAGAACACGGACGGTCTGTTGTATTATGAAATTAGACCGGGGCCATTGCTACGAAACCGCGGAGGACCCCTTAGAGGTCAGGCGTTCTTGCCCATCCTGCCCACAGCGCATGCTCCATTTCCCTGCCTCCAATAGCAGAAGTTGACCTTTACTACGTTGCTATGACGTATAGGTGAACACCCACGTACGCACGGTTCAGTCTGAATCCGGCCGAACAACTCCTTCGGTTTTGCACATGAGCGAACTACTTTTCATCTGCTCTGTCCAGATAAACGGTGAAAACAATCTCCATATAATTCTTTTCAACGCTAGGTCAACAGAGGTATTATGCAGCTTTGAAAAGTAATCGAAACATTCGGCAAACATCTATTTTACTATATAAGGCCCCGAATCCGGTCCAAAAATCTGACTGGTGGCTGGGGTACTATTAGACCCCCAGCGGGGTGGTTGGTTCTTGCCATCGTCTATGCCACTCGCCGTCGTCTATGCCACGTCGTACTTTTGGCATGCACAGGCATCCAAATAATACCTCTGGGCAGCAACTTATTAGACACAGAGTTAAAATCAAACACGCAGCGAAACCAAACACATATCATATACTCCGAACATCTCCACTGGCCTTCGATTGATCGTAGCAACAGAGACAGACAAAAAAATAAAAACAATTCACTACTGTGGCAGAGGTTGACTAAACGATCGGGACTATTTCTTTTTCAACAAATCAGGGCTGTTTTCCAATGGTCTGAGGCCTGCAACAAATAGCTGAGATCAGAACAGGGGATTAGTGGTCTATTATACTATTATATCATACGCTTCATGTGATTTGCTGATAGAAAATTTCCTATCATTAACACCACCAGAAAAAATCATATACGAATGTCCAATATGCTAAGATAGGTTTGACAAGATTTGGCACTTTGACTTCCTATTGGGTGGAATTATATAGGGTCTCGGCTCCCTCATTTAACACTCCCATACCGTAGTAAATATTGGCGAAAATGTCACAATCTCTATGTGTACTTAGTTTTGGAAAAGGAACGGATAACTCATATAATCATACACTACATCCCATTTTCTGCCTCGCCAACTCATCCAAGTCCTTCCCAAGGCCCATGTGATACGGATACTGTAAATTAATTAATTACACACTCTGAGGTCAAATCATCACCTGTCGAACGTTCTTATCGTCGTCGTTGCCAATTGCTCAACATTATCGTTCGGTAAACGGATCTTACGGGTGGGACTCGTCGTACTCTCGGGTAATCACGCCAAACTATATTTAGTGTGGATATAGGCCTCAATTCTCCGTGCTCTGGTTCCGCAATATCGTGTAAAGCAGTTTTCGAGTTATAAGACAGACCGGATAAACAGAAAGATATTGTCAGTTTAATAGTCTAGATAGTAAAATATATTTGCACGTAGAAAAACGACGAAATTTGACGACATAGTAAGCTATATTTGTCACAAAATAAGAGATTTGACGATAAACCGCAGATATATTTGTCACATAATAAATTTCTTGACTCCTTTATAAGATATATCTGTCATATATAATAAGAGAAAACTTGACCATATATTACCTACATTTTTCAAATATAATAAGAGGACACTTGACCACGTGGACGTAAGAATAGATAACTGTTTACTGTCGTGAAGCAGTGTAGATACACCACGATGGATCTAAGTATCGATTCGTCCGACTCGACTGTGGTATACAAATTATATTTAAGATCGCATTCCTCAAATATTTCAGTTATATAGCAAAAAGCAATACCAAATGTTATCCAAGAAACATTATCAGTCTATCTAATGTATAACAATGAATCGCGTCTAAAAAAAACATACATCACAAATCAATTGTTGTCCATGTCTTGACTGATTATGGTAACCTCTCAGTGCACACTCAATGCATCCACCTTTCTCATATACTTAGCAGCATGGACGGCAAACTCGGTCTTAAATTCCCAAATAACCCTTTCGTGTTTACCAGACTCGGGCACTTTATATGCACCTTAAACAAAGACTCTTTCCACCATACAATCAGCATCATTGCACAATTGAACGCAACATTGAATGGGTAGTGAAAAACGATGACAGCGCATATTGAATATGACCAACCATGGTCTGTTTTTCTTCTTCTTACATTTCTCAGCGAATTCACAAGCAGACGACGAAATGCAGATGTTCATCATGGCCACACGCTACAACCGGGTGAACCCAATGAAAGTTGAAGGAATCGATTGTTAATATCTTTACATCTTTCCAAGATAATGCTTAACAATGGAAAGAGAAGACGATACATGTACATGGAAAACACTTCTATGCTATTAAAATTGATGCGTCATGAACTCAGTTCCCGTCTACTGGAATTACACGATAGCTGTAACTTTCCTTCTTTATATGTGTTAAATTGATTTGGAAAACACCGAGCTGGGTAAAATTATCTTAAATGTCTAGTTGTTCCAACATGACCACAACAGGCGTTTGTATGTCCGACGGAAGTTCCCGTTCATCACACCGTAAATGATAAAGTTCACCCAACTGTTAGCATACGCGAGATATAAAGCAGCAATGTGGACACCACGTGACCAGGTATCATCTACATCCCCGATCGTAGTGACCGTAAACGGCAGCATCAGACACACCAGCACAATGAATACCACAAACAGGGAATATGCCATAATGACATCATTTCTGCTGTATTTCCTCACAATGAATGACGATGTCGGATTGGGAAATACTTTTTTGATATTTCTCTGGACTTTTCGAACTTTTGCAAAAACCTTCGCGTAACATATAATGGTAGCTATGGCTGGAATAATAACCGAAACCACCATCTGCATAAAGGTGAATGACTGACCACCAGAGCGAAGATATACACACAAATGAAGAGCTCGGTCATATCCCGTTTGTCCCCAACCCAAAAACGGCGCCGTGTTCATGGGAACGGGGATGATGAACAACAACATCAGAGCTACGCAGGTGTTCCTTTTGGATAGCCATACTTCGTACTTTTGAGGATGACAGATTTTGACATACCTGTTGATGCCGATGAAAGTTATGCTCCAGAGAGACAGACCGTAACAAAAACAGACAACGAAAGCGTTTATCCTACACCAGGATTTATTAACGGGGTATTGTCCTTGTAAGAAATCGGCCAGGGTGAAGGGTAGAATGTAACCTTGTATCACACCGTCTGCGATTGCCAAAGTGACCACGAACACATTACAGCGAGATTGCAGCTTCTTTTCCACCAATATGGAAGCTATTATCAGCGTATTGCCAAATATTCCAAAAATGACGAAGAAAACTGTGACCAAAATAAGAACATTTATGTCAGCGGAGGAAAACTGGTGCCCGATAAGCAGGTCGAAAGCTTCAGTTTCGCCATCAAAAACAGACGAGTTCTCCATCAGGCTACTTTGTACAATGTTCAGTTCGTCCTTAAAGCAAAACAAAACCCTGGCGATCTAGCAAGTTCTCATCTTAGCTCAACTCACACTTCTGGGGCTAGCCGTAAAGTTCTCCTCTTCTAGACTTCAACAGATGAAATTTTCCCTATCTCGACTTAGTCTTGTGTCCAGCAGTTGTCCATGCAGACACTAATCAACTACATCCTCACAGCTGACTGACCCAGTCTCTTGGTCGACTGCTAAAGAGTTCTCCACTGCATATCTCATGTACCTGTGCTATCCTAGTGTCAATCGATGCACACGTTCATTTAGTTCTACGTACCTATACTCACCAACCATTGTCTGACAAGGAAGACAAATGACTGACAGGTCGTTCAATTTATAGCAGGACATCAGTCGCCGTGTTCGCGAGGTAAGTTCGGTAATAAACGGGAAACGATATCAGATGCTCCAGAAGTTTGCAATGGATTGATACTAAAACGTTCATAAATTGCAGTTCTGTCGTAATGCAATTGTCATTAATCTTACACAGACAGTATATAATCGACATAACGTAACCAAGGTTACCTATACCATAAATGAATATATCGAAAATAGATCGAGTCTCAGCCATCCATCAACTATTGTACGAAATATAGACAAAAAGTACACTTAGGTCAACGAAATTCGAACGATAACCGGTTAAAAGATCTGGTGTGGAGAAAATCACATGTTCGCGTTGTGAAAGAAGAAACTGAAGTCAGATATCCGCGAAATGTTCTCGGTACCATAGTACTAGTGTGTAGAATCATTCGTTTCACCTCGGTCTTTTCCAGGTGGTTAGTTCCTGGAGTGAATGGGGCTTGTAACAGTTTGCCCACACGATTAATTCATACGGAACTTTTAAAGGGGCACTTTTGATGTTTGCGCCCACATAAAGGGGCACATTTGATGTTCTCCCACTTGAAGGGGCAAATTTGATCGTTTCCTTCCACTTGAACAGACACTTTTGATCGTTTCCTCCCACTTGAAGGGGCACTTTCGATCGTTATCCCCCACCAGAAGGAGCAATTTTAATTGTTTCCTCCCACTTTGAAGGGGCACTTTTTATCGTTTACTATCACTTGAAAGCACACTTTTGATCGTTTCCTCACACTTGAAGGGACTCTTATCGTTTGCTCCGACTTGAGGGGGCACGTTGATCGCTTCCGCTCACACGGAGGGGCACTTTTTATCGTTCCCTACCAACTGGAGGGCACTTTTGATCGTCTCCCACTTGAATGAGCACTTTTAATCGTTTCTCCAGCTTGAATTTGTACACTTGCACAATACCATTTATCCAATGAGATTCTGTGATGGTCACTTCCTGTTTGTCGATTTTGGCCCATTTAACCAATCAAATGACAGAACCAGCACTTCCGGTTTATCTTTTAATCCTATTGTGCAAGCCACCAATTGCCACCGTTCTTCGTCTAGAAGCCAACAGCGACTATAACTTTCTGCCAGACGTTCGGAACTCCTCAGTGTACTGAAATCTACAGTGACCAACATGCTTGATATGTTGATATTTCATCACGCTGTTCGAGAATGCAAATATGGTGGAAGGGGTTGTATATATTATTCGGCCCAGTTGAGAAAACTACATCTCCAAATTAATGTCAAACAAACTGTTGCATACGGTAAAACATTGCTGAAATGCCGTAATATCCCAACACACTTATTTGTTGTCCGAATGCATGGAGACGTTCACTGCAGTATTATCGGTATGTTCACGTTTGAGCAAAAGACAAGAATCATTCTTTGGAAACAAGATCCTCTCGGATGATTATGATGATTCAACCACTCCCACTTCGTTGTTCCTGGTTCCTCGAGGATTTATATAGATATTCAATACATTTAGAAAATATACGTCTAATAAGGATAGAGCTCTCTTTAAACTGAAGTAATGGTATGGCTCGCGATCAGAATTGTTCAACAACAGACTACATTTTCTAACAGGGTAATAATGGAGTATATTGGTATTGTGTTTAGCCTGCAGCAAATCTAGCTTAGTCTTGTATGGCTTTTACAGACAAGAATTCCAGAAACGGTCGAGATCTGCGTAATTCACCATTCTTTGGGTCTTAGTTTGTCTTGTCGTCGTATAGATTCTAGTATCGATCCAATCTATCGGTGTGTTCTTCCGTAGAACACTCCCTCAGCGAATCTGTTTTCAAAGCTGTCCGCTGAACATGGTCTTTTCGTTTTTGAACTTAATTAAGACGTTGGTGCTTTCGATCATGCTGAAAAATCTAGTCCACAAGTTCCTCATCTTGTCGGAGCTAAGTACTTAATTCACGCGGGGAGGCATCAAGCATAACAGGTGGGTACACAAAAGGTGTTTTGTCCGCCAGCCAGAGATCATCTTTTCTGTTAGCTAAAGCTAGCTCGGTTCGATCGGCGAAAAGTGCTTTTGATGACATATTGAGTTTCCGATTCCGCTCGTGGCTGCTCGGTTGATACTTTTATATAAGCTCGTCTCCCGTCAATAACAGGAAAATCAAAGGAGCAGCGAGGAAATACAAAATCTGACATTATAACATTATAACATGTAGGTGGAAAATCAATAGATGGAAAACGTCCCTGATGATCCATACACAAGTATCTGTATATATTATGTAGAAAGTCAGGAGTAGTAATACGATAGAGAATAGTAGATTTTATCAGGCTATGTGATGTTGCCTGTCAATTATATATACATATATATTATATATGATACTGTTGATGGATATATGTCAACCTGATCCAATATACTGGTATAAGAAAATTTCTCCTTTCACAAAGTCGATGTTTCCTATTAAACGTCTCGGGAGAATAGCAGTAATAGTAAATTGACGCCCATTTACCTTTGAGGTCATTCGTGGCCCAAATATGTGGTGGGGTATCATATTGAAGCTCTTGTCGGGTTGAATCGGACTGGGGTTGATATGCGCATGCGCACTCGGCAAGTAGTAGAAAAAGGGCAGTTTCGAAGGTACAAATGTGCGCGTTTGGGAAGATGTGAGCCATGTTCAGACTGATTACGTGTGTGTGTGAGGGTGTGAATGAGTCAGGTACGAGTGCTTGAGTGGAGTAAGTGAGTGATCATATAAGGTCGTATGTGAACCATTATAATCAGTCTGTAACCACCATACTCTTATGGCTTAACGCCATGACGCACACAGATGAGAGAAAGAAAGATCAACACGTTCAAAAATTTTCGTATACCATATTCTCCCCTCCATCACACCATACCCATGCTTACAATTACGTTTGTTTTTGTCGTAACAGAATCCATCATTTGAGAAAGTTTAATCTTCGGCCATGTTCGCTCTTGTCCGTTAGACACGCATAGAGTCCGCTGCTCTTGTCCAATTATAATTCGCCATATGGTGTTGTGTCAATCTTCGGCCAGGTCTTACCCCTAATCTTCTTCTGGCAATCCAGGATATTATAACGGCAACAGGTCCTCCCTGGAACAGCTGTTTGTGCACATCCATTGCACTTTTCAGGGACTCAATGGGAGGTAGCCCCATATCTTCTTCCAAGTGACGCTTCGTCTTCATGACGGGCCTATGGGTGTGATTGCCTTTCATTTCAAGCGTCAGCAGGCTATAATATTCAAAGATCGTCATGATTTTTCCTGATGTGCGAGCGCATTTGGAGGTAAGCCTCCTGTAAGTTGCCCTGTCCGACGTCTTCGATCGCTTCAGCAGGAGTATCAATAACCCCATCCACAATACGATCCCAAACTGTGGGGTCTTCCTTAGTCAGGCTTTCCTGGGACGTATAACCAGGCTATCAGCGGTCAAGCTCTCCGTATCACTGGATAGGCATTCAGCAGTCTCTGCATCAGTATCAGTCGGTGGACTTTCAGAATCGGACGGTATGTTTTCAGCATCTGCCTCGGCTTCCGTTGTCTTCATACCCATGTATATTCTTCTGGTGTCATATCATATCATATTGTCTGGTGAACAAGGAGATCCGCTCTCTCCCTATTTGTTTATTTCATGTGCTGAAATTCTAGCCTTACTCGTTCGTGAGAATGAACAAATAAAAGGAATTAAAATTGGTGATAAAGAATATAAAATTTCTCAATTTGCGGATGATACTACCCTCTTTTTAGATGGGTCAGACGCCTCACTCAAAGCCTGTTTAGAAACACTCGAGTGGTACGGTAGGCTGTCGGGTCTGAAAGTCAACAAGGATAAAACTAAGATCTTCTGTCTTGGACGGAAGAAAAAGCCACCCGATAAATCTTTTTTGGAACGCAATTTAGACTGGTCTCAAAATTCCTTCAAAACGCTTGGGGTAACATTCTCTATGGGTATGATAGACATGGTAGAAATTAATTATACTGAAAAGCTAAAAGAGATACAACACTTATTAGGAAGTTGGTCGCAACGTTCATTAACAGTTCTGGGTAAAGTCGTAATAGTAAACACATTAGGTATTCCAAAATTAAATCACTTGCTGTTTACGCTGCCAAACCCTCCCCAAAACATACTTACCAAGATAAAAAATATATTGTATAAATTCATTTGGGGAGGGAATGATAAGGTAAACAGGAAACAATTTTCGCAAGACTATGACAAGGGAGGAGTTAAAATGGTGGATTTAGATAGCTTTATTAAATCTGTTAAAATTACTTGTTTCCGGAGAATTGTGCAACGGTCATACCCTAGTAGGCATCTTCTATACTACATTTTGAATATTCCATACCACTTAGAAGAATGCGGCCCTGGGCAAATGGAAACATTGAGCAAGTCCGTCAAAAAAGCTTTTTGGAAAGATGTATTTTTGGCCTTGAGTGAATTTATGAAACAACTTAAGGTGAATAATATAGCTCAAGCTATGTCACAATATATATGGTTCAATGACAATTTGAAGGTTGGTCATCAACCAGTGTTCTATAAAACCTGGTACTTTAGTGGAATACGCTACGTTAATGACCTCTTCGACTCGAACGGAACTTTCTGCACATTACAGGAACTAGAAAAAACGTATGATATAAAAATAAACTTCCTAAACTACGTAGGAATCAAAACGGTAGTAAAACATTTCTTGGAACCCTTCGGACCTGTATCTAAATTGGCCTACCCAATTATGCCCTACTTCATTGAAATTTTAACAAAATTCGACAAAGGAACTAAGCCTTTTTACGGAACACTTGTAACATCCAAATATTCAAAATCAAACAGGGAAAATAAATGGGAGGCTATTTTAAATATCGGCGAGCAAGAATGGAAAAAAATTCACTCCACGCCATTTAAATGCACGAAAGATGTGGCTCTTAGGTGGTTTCAGTATCGTTTAACAAACCGGATCCTGGCCACAAACACTTTTCTTCAGAAAATACATATAGTCGATTCGGATTTGTGTGATTTCTGCAACATTGAAAGAGAAACGCTCACTCATATATTTTTTGATTGTCCAGTAACGAAAGAATTTTGGCACGCTCTTTTTCAATGGATATCAGACAAGGCTGAAAATATTGTCATAGTTAACACAAGCTGCAAATTAATACTTTTTGGAGGTCTTTACAACGACAAAGCATTTAATACCATTTTGTTGCTAGCAAAACGGCATATATATCACAGTAAGTTGAAGAAGACCGTGCCAAAAATTGAAATCTTTAAGAAAATTTTAGTAAAATATTATGAAACCGAAAAAGTTGGCTACTATATAGAATGTCAGTACGATATCTTCCAAGCCAGGTGGTCCAGTTTCAATGCACTGCTACTTTAGTTCTGTACAACAGATACACAGTATGTACTCCCTGAACCCTCCACCATGTATAGGTAATGTGCTCCTAATGTCAAGTGTCAATTCACTTTATTATAGTTATTTATATTTATATATACAGTAAAGCAGGTTTAATGCCTTTCTGATTATAATTGCCACGTTCATAAGAAAATGAAATAATTATATCTACGGCGAATGTGGCGCAAAATATGATGTATACACTTTTGCTGAATGGTGCTAACCTGAATAAAAATATATAAAAAAAAAAATATAAAAAAATATTGTCTGGTGAACGTGCGTTCGAACTCAAGAGCATGAAATATTCAAGATAACAGCTCTGGTGACGTTACTATCCAGGCAAATCCATTGCTTAGCTGAACTTTTGGACGGGGTTTTCGATTTTATTATTTATGCAATTTCTCCCCATAAACTGTGCAAAAAATTGGGAAATAATTTTCTGATGTGAAATAATTTATGTTGGGACAATTTTACGCTAAAAGAAAAAAATTATTGAAGAAAAAGTGTTCTAGATACCATTTTTGTCACAACGGCATTGTCACCATCTTGAATTTAGACATGATGCTCTTCTCTAAGATTTCACGAATAGATACAAAATGACCACGGCCTGATAAGGCCAAGTCTAACAAATGTAAGCTCTTAATGTTTCTTGGCGCCGCTCCCGAGCACCAGGAAGAAAATCGTTAGAGAGGCTCATCCTCCAGTCCCACCCCAAGCCAGATACGCCGAAATCTCAACTTCATATGGTCTTATTTTGGTTCTCTTCAGGGCCCATGCCTTTAGACCCCTCCAGAAGATTGACTGAACGGCCTTTTGCCAAGCCGATGATAGTATTGAACTGTACAATTCTGTATAACCGGAAATATCAGATGTTACAAATTATAACCTCTTATAATGTAATCAAAAATGGATTATTTGGAACTGCAAGTGAAATTTAACAAAAAAGCTGCATATGTTTTAAGGAAGTACCTTACTAATGAAGATTTGACCATGCCCCTGTGTCTGCCAAGATACTTGGATCTACATGGACCCGTATTTGCTGGACAGTGCAAAATAATACCTTTAAAATGCCCGAGTACTTTAGTGTATATCATTTAACTATTTTGTAATGTAGTCAAAACATTGGGTGAAAAAACATTTTCCTGAAAATGACATCAGGATGACATCACCAGAACGACCATCTTGAACATTTTTACATTGTGGTGTAAGCTTGATTTGGAGACATAGTGAGTTAAGTTTTATCTCCCTATGTTCAAGAATACAAATTATGCATATATTCATAAAATGGTTTCCATTGCAGTTATTCTGTACTGTGGTTGACATAGAAGAAAGAAGTGTTTTATCAAAATACTCAAAGACCCTTCGGTTTATTTATCTGTGTGGTCCGTCGATGTCAAATCAGTGAAATCCTATTGTGGGACACCCATCGCAAGGTTCAGGTTCCTGTTACTTCAATTCATTTTGCTGAGAAGCAACAGGAACTTGATAATGTGATGTCTAGCACTGTAATATCACTTGTCTTTATTGCACCATGTAAGCATCCTGTCTGTCTCTTGTGTGCTGTCCTCAGTGTTTTATAGGGTGGATGGAGGGTGTCTGGTTCCATGCTGCTTCAAAGATTTCTTCTTTAAAGTAGAAGGAACACAACTGGGCTGGGTGGTGCTCAGTTGGTTCGTCGTGATATAGCTGAAACATTGTTTAAAGCGACGTTAAATTCTATTCACTCATTTACTCACTCACCCCTCTGGCTGATGGACTAGTTACTCAGATGCTCTGATTCGTCTAGATATCCCTATGGAATTGAAATTAATTCAACGGAATGCGATTATGCCCGTCCACCCCCCCTCGTTACGTTTTAACGCCCGTGCCTTAACTCTATATCGCCATAACGCATTATCGAACGATCAATCACACACGCATGCTTTGACTATTGGCCCTGGACTCTTGATGGAAGTGACATCATGGGCAATATTGACCTAATCACTTGAGTTGCTCTTGGATGGGACAGTTAAAGTCCTTCACCTCCGGACTTGCTCCATGAGCTATAATGTCCAATATCTCCGAGCTCTTAGCTGTTCCGTCCCAGTTTCTCTTCAATTTCTCAATGAATTCACAGTGGTATGGTGTTCACATCTACTTTTCTTATTCTTGGGAGGAAATGTCATCTCCTTTAACCCAGTATGACGAGGGGTCCGCCCATAATGTTTAAAGTGAAAGGTCATATGCATTAGAGTATCCCTATTAGGCCAATCCTCAAAATGGACCGGGTCCCTTTCATCCATTTCCTCTCCCCAAGAACACAGACTCTATCGCCCAAGAGGTATTGCGGCATCAAGACAGGGCATTAAGGCACCGAGACGGGCGTTGAACCGTAACGATGGTCGTTGACGGGCGTCATTGCATTTCGATGGATATCGCCCGAGAGGTATTGCGGCATCAAGACAGGGCATTAAGGCACCGAGACGGGCATTGAACCGTAACGATGGTCATTGACGGGCGTCACTGCATTTCGATGGATTTCGTAGTGTCAATTTCATGGGGATAGCTAAATGAATCAGATATTCTGAGCTATTCCACTTGGGCATGAATCGGAAGGTGGGGGGAGTAAAGTAACCCCAAGGCCAGGTAGGGTTCAGGTAACGGCATGAATCTTGACACTAGTGACTGATCGACTGATTACAATGTGATAGGGATCCATAGTGTTGTTACTTATCAGGTTAGGGGTTTCCAGCATATATTGTTGGCTCAAGCGCTATCATAATCTGTACAAAATTGATGTTTTGACGTCAAATTATTACAATACATTTATTGGTCGATTTTTTATTCAGACTTTTTAAATTTGTTTACTTATGCCATTTTCCCTGGGAAGAAAACATAAATCAGGAAATGACTACATTTGAGGGCCATTTGGAGAAATGAATGGCATGCTGTACGAACAGTCCCAATCAAAGCGTGACTGAGATACAGCCTTCCCTAAATAACGACTTTACAATGAAAAGCATTTGGATTAAGATTACTGAACAGCGATACAGATTTTATATTTTTGGAATATGATGACGAAATCAATTGACTGCTTCTCTCATGCGGGAAACTAGCCGAAGATATGTATACTATGATTATTTTGAATTTGGTGCAATGCTGTTACGTATGTGAATAAGGTATTCGGATAATGGATGAAGTAATTCTTTAAAGAACGATGGCTGAATATTGAATGACAGACTAGATGCTCGAATCCAGCAGGTTAATATCTTCCTCACTATCATTCTCATTTGACTCCATATCCGCCATGACTTCGCGACTTCCACATTATCCCGAGTGATGTTGAATGGTAATTGTCAGCAGTCCTGTAATTTTCGGATCTGTCCGGATCTCCTGGTGGTGTTGTGGAGATACACCTGGTTCCGTCCGTGAATGTCTTTGTTAATTCCCCTGTCATAGTTCTGTCATCAGAGGTTTTTGCCCAGGCCACACATGTCCAGGAGACTTATTCAGTTCCCACTGGACTGGCTCATCGGGTTGTTTCAGTGTAACTCACACGAGTCAGTGAATGAGTGAATATGTTTTAATGTCGCTTTCAAGTTTATTTCAGTCATATCAGGACGTTTCAGTACTATTCCTTCTCACACCCGGAGAACAACATGGGTAGGGTCCTATTACTTTTCACACCCAGGAACCCCACGGGTGCCCCAGTTAGTCACCTTTTACGACAAGTTTTTTGAGGTGCTGAGGCCTACTCTTACAACGTGCACGACGACACCCTAGGTCAACCCCGAAAGCCCCATGGGTGCAACTGACAGGGCATGGCGTATTGCTACACACCCAATGAATCACTGAGTCAGCTGTCAATCACGTTCAATATACTATATCCGCCAATGGCAGGAGCCATGGTCAGTCGACAATATAGACTTAATGATTTAACGTCGCTGTTCACTATATTTCAATCATATCACAGCGTTTGGGTCCTATTCATTTCACACCTATTAACTTCACCGGTAGGGTCCTATTCCTCACACGAGATCACTGAGTATGTACATGTACGTGCAAATGTCTATACAATGCATTCTGGTAGTACCACTCACCCACTGTCCAAATACATGTAAGAAAGATATCCATGGAGCCATAATGATCTGTGGAACTAAATGGAAGTCTGTGCTACTGAGGGCCATTCCATTAAGTCTCGTCCCTTCCTCACCCAATGTGTATGTTGCGAGAAAAGCCAAGGGGAAAACAATATGCCAACATTCATTTGTTTGTATATATGGTTATTTTATTATCTCCATTCACCATTTCACAACCACAAGTTGGCACAACAAGCACTGATTGATATCTGACAATTGTGACATGGTCTTAATCTGTATGAACAGAATGAGGCTGGATATTAGTTTCAACATTGGTAACTTATTTCCCCACATGCATGACATGTTCTGAGAATTTCTTCCTATTTATCATCTTTTTTATCATCTTTTTTATCATCTGGTTCATCCGCTTTCTTCTCTGAGCCTTCCTCTGCACTCTCCTTATTGGTAGTCTGCATTGCTTTCACGAAGGCCTCTAGGTCTGCAATGATAACAGATTTAGAGAGAAAATATTGAGAATATTTTATTTCAAATAAATTGTTGAACAGCATTTATAGACTTAGAAGCAGAAAAAAATCCATCTTTATGCTAACTGAGGCTGAATACTGTGGCATGAATATGTTATTTATCCCAAGAGCTGAAAAAAAACAGCCAGTGAAATTTGCTAAATTTCTCTCTGAAGGTATTTGAAGTTAACTTTTGCCGTCTGAATAATTAAAAGAAATAGGGTACTTGTCAAATAATAAGTCGTTTTATTGCTCTCATATTTTTAAATTCCAAGATTTGATTATTCTTCGATGTGTAATTTTGATTTATAGATCTTTCTGATCCAGCTAGGACCCAAACATAACAAAACAGAACCTGACGATTTACTTTTACTGTGGCTTTCGCAGTGTGACTGTACAAGTACAACATTTTGGTCACATCTTAACGCAGTTTCCCTGTACTGTCAAATTACATGGAGTTCATATGATATATAACCTGAATGCACCAAGTTGAGGGCATCCCTCAAGTCACATACAGTAAAAAATGTACCTCTAATCATGTAATTGCACTATTAAAATTCAATCACCCATATTTTGTGGACAAATCCAATCAATCATTCTAATGAAATGATTTGTAAAAAATAAAATCTGAAATCATTTTGGAAAATGCTTTCCACTTTGTTCTCATAAACTCCCGATCATTCCGATTTCATGATGGAAATCAATTTCCGTGCTCGAGATTATCAGAGGATTCTCTGTAAGATGAACTCATTCTCATGTTTCAACCCTCCAAAAAATTAATTCATGTTGAATATTGACATACCTCCCTGTGCTGCAGCATTAGCGACATCTTCACCAAGACCAAACTGAGGCATGAGGGGACCCAGCTGTCCAGACTGAAGGGCGGCACCAAAGGAACCCAAGGCCTGTGAGCAGCATATATAAAGTGAAACCTGTGAATGACACCTGGGTAAACCGACCAACCTCAAAATAATGACATTATCTCGAGTCCCAATACTTTAATTTAAGGTATTTTGAACCTTGGTGAAACAGGAACTGGTCAAAGGGTGAGCGAGTATGATTTAACACCGCTTACAACACTATCACGACATTTGGTTCTTATTCTTTTCACACCCGGAAACCACACGGTTAGAATTCTATTAATTTTAACACCCGGGACCCCACGGATGGGGTTCTATTCATTTTTACATCCGGGAACCCCATGAGTGCCCCAGTCAATCGCCTCTTATGACAAGCTCTCTAAGGGGCGGAGGCCTGTCAAAACTGACGCTATAATCTGGTCCCAAGCATGGTCAGTATACACAGGTTATATTGAACCTCTTTCACAGAAATGTTCAGAAATGACCGAAGAATGTTGCTCTGCTTCCATACATTCTAGTATTCCATATCCAACAAATTGCCTCAAGAGAGAAGCGGAATGGCAAGAGAAAACACCAATTCATTTGTCATTCTCTTTCACAATGCTCTTCAAATCCTTCGATTTCAAACGGCCATTTTGAAGGCGTTCCACAGTTATTGACTCAGTCTCAGATGGGTATCAATGTCTCGAGTGAGCGAATATGATTTAACATCGCTTTCAACTATATTTCAGTCATATCATGTCAGAACATTTTTCTTTTCACACCTGGGAACCCCACGGGTGGGGTCCCATTTCTTTTCAAACCTGGGAACCCCACGGGAGCCTGTTGGCAAGTAACTGGCGAACTTTCAAACATCATCAGCTCGTCTCTCAAATACACTGATCCAAGCTTTGGTGTAACATGTGATATAAAAAAAATATTCCCCTGAAATATTTTGATTCACATGCACCAATGCCAGGAAACTCTCCAATACCAAATCTTACACCAAATTGCTTGATGATATATTGAATTGCATCCTCCATCCTTAAAATATAGATTATGCAGAATGAAAAGCCGCTGAATATAAACAAAGAGAATTCTCATACCTGCTGGAACTGTGGGGACTGTACTGTGTTCCTTAACTCTTCTTCTGTCTTAGGCAGGGACTCCCCCTGGGGCAGAAAGGGTGTTAATCTTGCCTGGACATCCGGGTTAGCTAACAGAGGGATCAAAGACTCTGGATTCAGGGCCTGAGATAGGTTGATGGCTGCAATAGCAGAGATTGTGAGAGCAAAATCAATATCAGATGACTTAACCAACCATGCCTCAGTGTGTTAGACTGTCCCCAAAAATATGAAAAAAATCCAAGTTGCCCATCATAATGACATCACAGCCAGTGTATTGTGTTTCTTCATCTTGTCGAAAGCCATTTTTAGCCTAGTTTTTTTGGACCAATTTTTGAATTTTTTTATTTTATAAAAAAATGAATTAAGGTGATAGAGAATAATTAGTTTTGGCAAAATAAATTACTTTTATGCCATTTTAGGCAAGAAAACTATGGGGCAATAAAAAAAGGACCAATTTTCCCACAATCCTCTGCTCCTAGTATTATGTAGTCCCAAAATGACGCCAACAAGATTCGCGGAAAAGTCAGTCAGTTTCACACATCTTGCTCCCTTCGTTCCGGAGCTGTGGTGAAATGCTTAGTAGGGTCAGATAGGGTTAAGGGTGAATTGCAAAGATTATGAAGTCTGGACTAGAATGTTGTCAATGCATATCCTTACCTATTAGACAGAGCAATATAGTTGTTGTCACGACAAAGAGGGAGACACACATTCACACAGGATCAGAAGTTTTCGGCACTCTTCTCTGAACTTTTACATTAGATTTATACCAATATTCAGATAGGATACATTTATGATGTCATTCACAGGAACACTGACCAAATGGAAAGATTCAATATATCCTCAAGTTAGTTAGAGAGGACGTTGAATATGCCTTAATATCTGATGGGTTATTTGTGTGGATAGCAGTGTATACAAGCCTTACCTTCTTTAGCTTGAGCTTCTGGTACTGAAAGAGAGAGAATACCAAAATTATAAAATTTTAAAGACAATGGGAGTCGGGAGAGAATTGTAACACGAGTCTATTAATGAAATTCAGGAGGAGGGGGACTCTAAAAATATTAGGGAAAACCATTTTTGTAGATAAATCATCAGGAATGAGGAGGACACAAATATATATATGTCAAAATGTGATCAGTGTCTGTAGAGCCTAATTTTCAAAATTCGAAATTCCAATTTTGTTGTAGTTTTGGTTAGGTTTTGTTAGGGTTAGGGTTTTTCTAGGGTATGTTTGTTTGGGTCATCGTCGCCGTGTGACCAATAAGGTTAGGTGCGACGTTAAACTTCAAACAACCAACCAACCAATCAAAATATTGATCTTCAAAATGCTTTTCGCTGAGGTTTTTTTCGGAGTCACCCTTCTGTATTTTGCCGAGTTAATCAGTGGATCCCAATGCTTACTGTATTATGACGGAAATGGTTTCTCAGCAGAATGTTCCAATATTCGAAGTTTTGTGAGAGCAATTCCATTTGAATTGGAAACTTCTTGACCTAAATTTCCGTGGACATCCAAATAGGGTTGTTTTGGAACCATTTGTGCTCTGGCAGCAATACTGTAGGATATACATTAAATTGGGACAATTTAGCATAAATTGACATTTCTGCCGGATAAAACTGGTACCAGTATGTATTCGAAACAGATCAATAGTATTCAAGTTGTCCTACTCAAACTACACTAAAAGCAATTACTACACTGAATATAATACGCCCAATTACAGAGGAAGGAGAACTTACCATTCATGTTTGACAAGATATTTTGCAGATCACTAAGCTGTATCTGAGGTCGGACTGTCGCAGATCCAGTACCGGTGCCTGTGGCTGCTGCCACTGGGGTTGCAGGGGTAGCAGGGGTAGCAGCTGTACTCGCAGCATCAGTAGGGGTAGGTGTAGGAGTACCCTGCTGGGTGGGCAAAGCTGCTGCTGTCACTGGGCGTGCCTGTGATGGAGTTGTGTCCCCTGCTGTTGTGGCTCGACTTCCAGGAGATGACTGCACTCGCAGTGGACTGTTCCATGCAGAGAAATGAGAGCCGAGATGAAAAATTAATTGCATTGCGCATGAAAGTTTGGTACCATTATAGCCTTAGGTATCAGAAATTCTGATGGGGGAGAGGGGGAATGATGCAGCAATAACAAGATTTTGCCATATTAGCTTACAGATTTTGAGAATGAACTGAGGGTTGTTCCAGAAAAAGGTACATGGGATGGGATAACTTTTTCTGACTCCAACCACCATTATACCATTTATCCTATCTCCCTAATGTTAAATGACTGTATACCAACAATAACACCACACATATACCATAGCACTGGGAAATCCCCCCGTCCCCTTCCTGATATATGTATAGCACAGATGGTTCTTCATCTGTCACCTCGTCATAAGAGACTGGGATAGATAGTGATTATGGGAGCTTAAGTATCAGCAGAACTGTCTGTCTGTTCCACTTACGGTTCAGATGTGGTGGACTGGGCGCTGGCAGGCCGTCCTCCTCCCAACTGACTGGCCAGGCTGGTCAGACCGCTCATACCCATCCCACCTACAACAACAACAGTCTGAATATAATTTATGCAGTCAGGAGGACTAGGGAGGAGGAATTTGTTGTAAGGAATTACTGAATGGGAGACCCTCTTCACAGCTGCTGTGATTAGGATTCCTGCTGTGCACAGCAAAATTTCTTGTGGCATTAAAAAATATTCTCTATTAATCACAATGTTAAAATCTGCCTAGGCAAAGTAAAATTGCTGTGGCATCGGCCTCAGGATTGCTGGTTGCTATGGCTAACTGAGGGGACCGCAACATAGTATATGGTCAATGAAATTCGTAAGAACCAATACACTGTAGAAATTGACAAAATCAGGATTGTTTCTCTGTATTTCCTCTTCAATTAATACAGACGGCAATTTCTAAGATTATACTTATATGTCCCAAGGATGGGGGAAAGATTATCCTGGTATCTTCAACTTTTTTAATCTTCACTCAAGGTTTCTTTTTGAGCCAAAGGCAAAACCTTGGCCATCTTGCATAGTACACTGTGTTCCGCCCACTGTCAGTGTTTCCACAGATGCCTGGCTTGTGGGATAAACACATATATTTTTAATTATGAAAATTAATGAATACAATTTTTTCTTCAAATCAATTTTTCCTTTAAACAGGAATTTATATAATTTTCATAATTTATTAGAAATGTGCATTTTCATCAACCACCAAGTATCCCACAAACCAGGCAACTGTGGTGTTTTTGATTCGGTTTTCACTGTTGCCAGGGTCATGGAAAAACAAGGGATCTGATTAGTCAATACGAGTGCTCTTTCACCCCCATGGCGCATTCACCCCCATGGGTTCATTCACCTCCATGGGTTAGTTTACAAGGATAGGGAGATCGCGTGCCCTTTCTATACTACTCATCACGCACTACTCATCGCACATGCGCAGTCGACCCATTCTACTGTAGGGTGTAAGCCTGGCCCATGGAATCTCAGGTAACGAAAACCCCAGGTCTCTCGCCCCACCCTATCCCACGCCACACCTATGCGACCCGCTGTGCAGTGAGTAAAGTGGAGGAGTAGGAGTCGGACACGCCACGGATTATACCAGGGAGATATATACAGGATACTGCTTTGTTGATTGACTGAAAACTATCGCCGCACTTCCCATGAACATGATACAGAGATACCTCTGGTTTCAGCGATGTGTTCTTTGAGATCCAGGAAAGTCGTGTTTTAACTTCATCTCATCTACTTACCAAAGAGCTGCATCAGCTGTTGTTGACTCATATTACCCAGCATGCTTTGCAGGTCCGTGTCCCCTGTGAGGAAGATACGGAAATCAAGTATAAGTTAGACACTTCTGACAGTGAAATCACAAACAGTTAGTGGTTATTAGACCAAACATTAATTTATAATGTATGGGACCATTTGGCAGTTTTCCCGGTTCGGTCCAGCTCAAATTGTGCAATAATTCAAGCATTCGACATATTCTTATATGATACAATAAACTGCATGTAGGTTATCTAAATTCTGGTAAAACTATCTTCATTTTCCTCTATTCCAATTTTTTAACCGTTTAGGCCTTTGAATTAAAAAAACCCCCCATCTGGACTCAGTGTTGTACTCAGTATTGGGTCGTGACGGAGATGGAGCATAGAATTCTTCACGTACCTCCAAGTTCTGCAGCAAGGCCTGCTCCTGCCCCTCCTCCACGGTTAGAGCCCGGGGCTGGTGGATTGTTCAGGTATTCATTCACCTTCTTACAATATTCCTCATCTTTGTCTGACTTGGGTTCCTGTATAAACAGAGATGCAAATATGGTACTCCCTCAAATACATGTAATTCAATACCCCCATGAAAATTCAATCACCCCCAGTTTTTGGGATAAAATTGAATTTCTAAAGCAAACATACGTCAGTCAGAAATAAACAAGTCAGGAATATATCAATTAAACTTAATTAATACAAATATGCCTATATACTCTCTGTCTGGTGTGTCATCCGCCTATACCATAATTCACCAATATACAGGACACAAAGGAGATGGCACAATAAGGCTGCATTTTGGTCTATACATGGTGCAGTTGAATTCGGAAAAATAAAATGTCCTAAAAATAATTGTGTTTTAATGTAAGGGCAAGAGAAAATTTCTCTATTATGATTATAGTCATTACATGAAATTGAAATCAGCAGGCTGCAGCATGTGCTATTTTGTGAAATGAAAAAAGCGTCTAAATCGAGTCATTCAAACACCCATTTAGACACCAAGGACCCCTTGGACCAAAAAGATTTTCCAGCAGTGGAGATATAATGCCACTGCACATCACCACGTTAAATGACTTTTTGGCCCAAGGGGTCTTTAACTCACAGATTGTGTACATATATTTTCTCTTGCCGTTATATTAAAACAATTATTTTTAGGGCATTTTATTTTTTCGATTTCAACTGCATCACGTATAGACCAAAATGCCGCCTTATCGTACCACCTCCTTTCACTTACTGTGATTGAGTTAATGAAATTTACAGTAGGCAGGTGGCTGACCTCAAATTTGGATGTGATTGAACATTTTGAATGTCAACAGTGTAATTAAATGAGAAGTTCCTTAATCATAGTTGAATCCCCCCAACTATACCTGCATCCAAAAGAAGAGCCTTTTGTTGGAGGACTTGAACTTGAGAACATAGACACGTCCAGTGGTGCACTGAGAGACATGCTTGAATTCTATATCATCAGGGAAAATAATCAAATCCTGAAAAAAGGTAAAAAGAAGGGCTTTAAATAATATCAATACAAGTGCAAACACAGTGAGAAGCAATTTTCAATGGAGCTCTTAAAAGAATGTTTCTGGGCCCTCATCTCAGAATAATCTTTCATTGCAGATCATCGCTAATATTATTGCTCTTGGTAGAAATTGAAGGCACAAATATGTATGCTGATTCACCATGTAGCTTCATAGCCAAATGCATGTGTGTAAGTCTGATGGTCAACCACCATACTTGTTGATAAATGAAGTGCCCAACAGATGAAAATATTCTACAGAATTTCCTTTTCACTTACCCCAACACAAGCTTATTTTGATACTAAAATATAGCTAGCTTGTCTGATTGTAATCAATGTTAGTGGCAACAAACTGGTCACTGCTTCAGATCAAGCTGCGCATGGCTCTGACAAATAAAAGCGTTTACCTCATATCCACTAGCATGTTCAGCTGACCTTCATTTTCAAACCAACTTCCAGTGTAAGCTAGGTTATGTGACGTCAATGAAACTGTATCCCTTGAGAAAATTCCCATAGAACTTATAAGGTAACTCAAACCCTGCGCAGGCTATTGACCACCATTGCCCAGAAAGGTGCACAAGGTGTCACATTTGTAATATCAGTGCTAAAACTGATTAAATCCATAAGATTTGAATGACATCCAGAAAGCATTGCATAGAAAATAAGAAGTATAGAATAGAGCCAGTTCAGACAACACAGACAGCTTGAGAATGAAACTTTGCTGGAAAAATAACATTGTTCCCCATTTTCGTATATGTTGAAGGGCACTACATCCTGGTATGAATGAAACACACCAAGAGCAATGAAATTAGCAATGGAAGATTATTCTGAGACGAAGGCCAAACAATATTCTTTTTTTTCTTTTCTTTTCAGTACATGTATGGTCAACTGCTCTGTCACAGACATGTGTGCAAACTGTGCATCCATATGTTTGGCAAAGTCTAATAAATTTTTCTCAACATGGCCTAAATTTGGAGAAATCATCTTGATCCATCAAAGTGTCAAATAACTGTCAGCCTACAATCATGACAATAACTGTCAGGTGATGCCAGTTAAAATACTGATATGCGATCTTCCAGTTCCATGTCCTTGGTGAAATTCATTCTTATTGTTACTAATGCAGGCCTTGTGATTTGTACGGGCCCTGGCGAGTGATTAAAGCACACCTAAAATCGTGTGAGGTGTGTGGTTAGCACACCTAAATTTTTTTAAGGCATGTGATACGGTGTTTGAAATGTTAAGGTGTGAATTGAAATAAATGTGTGCTGGCCGAGAATCCAGGAGAATCCATCCATTCGATCATGGATTATCGCAGCAAATGTTTCAGGACAATCCAGGGGGAACTAATATTTACTGGTTTACTCCATATTAGCTATGAAAGATATTGAGGTGGTAATAAAATCAAGAAACACTGTTTTAAGTTTGTTGTTTTTTGTATTCAAAATTAACACAATCAGTTAATGAGCCTGAGCCAAAGACTGAAAACAAGATTGACAAAATAGAAATAAAACTCTGGAAAACCACAAATTGTAAAACAAACTGACTAGGACTGGCACATGGCAATTTTTACATCATCATCATCACTTCAATCATTCAATCCATTCACTTGCCTTCAGTAAAAGAAATCTGGAATGTCTGAATCAGTTTCAATTTTCAAACACTCGCGATGTCCATCGCTGTTTACGTGTCTAACCTTACCAAGTTTGGCTTCAGCAGGTAACTAGTTTTGTTTTTGCCGTAACTGACGTCGGGTCTACTATTTTGCCTAGAGCTACACACAGTGTTTGGTTGATCGCAGTGTTTCTGACACTTTGAAAAAGACCCGTACCACCTTATCGCCCGCATCGTTAAAATGGAATGCAAAATTATCCCTCGGGCTACTTTCCCAGTGACACAGGTCCGTTTTTCTAATTTGTTTCCGCGTTTTTAGGCCCTGTGTCAGTAGCCATTTCGAACCCGCCATTTCATCATTTCGTTTTCAATTGCCAAAGGGAAGTTGGCCCGTGAAACTTGTTTTAACGACAGCGATTGGCGGGCTGCCGTGAATGAGCCAATGAAAACGCTCGACAGATCAGCGAACATATAGACCAGGACTGGCACATGGCAATAGATAGATGATAAAGAGCCCAGTTTTCGACAGCATGTGTGTTGACAATCGGCGAACGGGGCTCAATCGCAAGTTTTCAACCGTTGACTATTAATTTTACGTTCAATTCTTCGCGAATCCGTTTCGATTTGCCCGAATGCCCTGTCAGATAAATCTTCACGCCAATGGATTCGCGTCAAAATTTGACATAGCAAAATTTTGAAGGGGGTCATAAAGTTGAAGGCGCGCGTTCAAAACGCACCTCAGTGCCTCTTCAGGCGCGTTATGGTGCGCGTGTGCGATCGCGCGCCTCAAATCACAAGGCCTGTAATGCAGGAGTCAAACGAACCCTCCCCCACCCCACACAACCTTGGGCAAGGGTTGAGCTTGGTGGGGGATTACCTGCGTATTCACAACAAATTTATGCCCAGGGGGTAGAGTTTTTACACATTTTCAGGGAATAGTAAAGAATAGGAGCCATGTACAGCCATAGTAGGCCCTATACCCCGTGTGTGGAATGAGTCATGAATGAAATTTTCCTGAAATCCTCACAATTGTAACCGTTTATCCTTCCCGAATGTAGCCTTGTACACACCTTACCTGCGCATCCCCTTTGAGCATAATGAACTTGCGACAGGTAATCCCGTGTATACTTCCGGAAGTTGTAATCAAATAAACAATACTCTCAAAACACGAAGTGGTCTGGACCATTCCGGGCGTTTCTGGGTTTTAGTAGGCGCCAAATTTACTGCCAGCGTTGTCAGATATATAAGTTAGCCAGCGAGGGCAGTCGATGTGTGAGCTAGATTTGTAATCAAAATCACCCCACTATGGATCAGCCAAGACGGGAAGGTGAATATTGAAACATTGAAGTTATTGTATGAATAGCTGTAGATTGAAAGATCCCTTCAAAATAACTTACTTTCCGTTATTTACTGCCTTCTAGTTGCTTGCCTCTCGTTGCCCCGCCATTTTTTCAGCTTTAAACAGATTCGCGGATATCTCGCGAGATCGTTCAAATTAGCATGTTAAGGGACCATATCATTTTGGCGCACATTACAAACAATGAATGCCCACGACAGGTGTTGATTAAATAATTTATAACCAAATACCAGGCTGACAAAATCAAAATGGGCCTATAGTATATCGTCTGCAAACGAAAAATAGAATTTCCAGTTTGTTATATCCAAACTGTTATGCGAGGTTCTCGCAGGCAAATTATCTGGAAGTCAAATAAGCCTATCCCTCCAAAATGATAGCCTACCCGGTACTGTCTGTCTGACTGTTTTTAACAATCATTGATATATGTGTACATATTTTTATGTTCTATATGTATTCATGTATGGAAATAAAGTAAAGTAAGTAAGTCTCATATTTAGGGGGATTCGGCAATATATCGGAACTAAATTTTATTAGAGAAGTAGCAATAACATTGAAAACGCTCAGGTTCACGCAGTCTAATTATTCAAAAAGTTCCATATTCCCCAAAATTGACTAAGCCAAAGGCGGTATATTATAGCACATATACCTATAGCGTATTTAATTTTCCCTTCGTGTGAAGGATGAAGGCGGATACTGACCCTTACAGACTTGAGGTGTACACCTCAAGTTGAGGTGTAGTCGAGGTGTACCTGAGGTGTACACCTCAAGTTGAGGTGTAGTCGAGGTGTACCTGAGGTGTACACCTCATTTTCTTTTTCAAGGTGTATACACCTCAAGTACACCTCATGGACTTTGAACAAATATTTTTGTAATTTACCTACACCTCAAGTACACCTTATGAACTTTGCAAAAATATGCATGTACCTCAAGTACACCTCTGCGACTTTGTCAAAATATATGTGTAATCTACCTACACCTCAAGTACACCTCATGGACTTTGTCAAAATAGATATGTTATATACTACACCTCAAGTACACCTTATGGACTTTGCCAAACTATGCATGTACATGTACCTCAAGTACACCTCTGGGACTGTCAAAATATACTTGTAATTTTCGTACACCTCAAGTTTACCTTGGCTTCCCATACAGATTTCACTGCCCATCAACTAAATGTTTTATTTATATTTCAAAGTACATTTCTTAGTTCATTTAAGATCTTCACAAGCGCTATATTTTAAAATAAATCAATAAATGGGTTGGCTAACTGTAAATCTCATACACCCTCTATGAATAAAAGAACCATAGTGACATATTTGAACACTTGACAGGTCATACCTTGTTTTCCAGTTTACAATACATAAAATCTACTTCTGCTATTTCTTGTGTCAGCTGCATATACATTCTCAGCTGGAGCTCTTCTTTAATTATTTTCTTAATACTTTTTAACTCTATGTCTCAGTTGGATGTTCCTGCCTTAGTCTAATATTCTATTGTAACATACACCAATTCAGTCTGACAATTTGAAATAAGTACAGCCCTTGTTCAATTAACAAATTAATAATTAACCTCATGAACTTTGTCAAAATATTTGTAATTTACCTACACCTCAAGTACACCTCATGGACTTTGCTAAAATATGCATGTACAAAAGTATACAAGTATGTACTTACACCTCATAATTTACCTACACCTCAAGTATATTTCCTACACTCCACCGTAACAAGCTTGGCATGAACATAAGATACAGTTATCCACCTACACCCAAGATATCTGGTGGAAAGATTTGTCATGAAATTGAGCATGATATACCATCCACTTATTGTAAATAATTGCCAGCACAATCTTTTATTCATACTCGCTAAATAGACAAAATATTGCTGAACCTGAAATTTTCTCTCTACGTATATGCTGGTTCATCATTCTGGCATGAATGTTACTTTAAATTACCCACACCTCAAGTACACCTCATTGACTTAGTCAAAAAACATGTACCTCACTTTTAAATTACCTACATACACCTCAAGTACACCTCCTGAACTTCTAAACAACATGAAAAATGTTATGTAAACTCAATTTTTATTATTATTTTGACACCAGGACACTAATACATCAAACTAAAACCTGCTGTAACATTCTTCACTTCAAATTATCATAGCAATCAGTTAATGGGCACTGTTGTATAATTTACAGAGAAACTATTGTTAATCTCATGCAAACTTTGGCACCTGTGGATATGTTGTCAACCTTCCAGATATATTTCCAAAATGGATGGTTAACTGTCACTTCCCAAATACATTGGTCCCTTGTATGCTTTTGCATTGGAATCCTCTGTGTGGCAATTGGAGTACTTGTGAGCCAATGTTAAAGCTCCTTTATAAGTGTGGTGCTACCATTTTCCGACATACACGGTCACCTTCCCCTACGTTCAAGTTTGGCTGCTCATATGTTAGTTGTAGGCTTTGTAGCGAAAAGTGCTGCTGAAAATTTATTGTAGGAGGAGGATGGGGATCAATCTACTGCGCGGTGTTCACTAAAAAATGAGAATACATATATGCCTGGTACCTATTTTCAATGGAGGTATGTATATATTTTTCAAAATTGGATGTGCCTCAAGTACACCTCAGCTAGTACCTCACCTGAGGGGTACACCTCACCTGAGGGGTACACCTCACTTGAGGTGTACACCTCACCTAAGGGGTACACCTCATTGAGGTGTACACCTCAGTGAGGTGTACTAATTTGCATATTTCGATACACCTCAACTACACCTCATCTACTCCTCAACTACACCTCATCTACTCCTCAAATACACCTCATAATATCTTAGGGTACACCTCACAGGTACACCTCAACTACACCTCAAGTACACCTCAAATACACCTCAAAGCAGTAAGGGGACCCACGTACCCTTGATACAACTTACACTTTACTTTTCCCGGTATATTCTTGCATTTACCATGTTTACCCCCAAATGGAGGCGTTTTTGCCCATCAGATGCATGCCCTTGGTCTATCAGCTCCTGGTTTGTCTCCGAGGTCTTGGCTCCGATCTGTCAGTCACTGTTGGCTTTCAATGTAACTTAAAGATGTCCGCTGGGAATCTCAGTATAAAATTGCTTTCTCAATATATATCTAACCCACTTGCTCAGCAACCTAAAGTGGATTTGTTTTGTACTTTGAGGGCCCTTCAAAACTAAGGTTTCAATACATGGAATATATATGTAGAAACAAAGGAAACGCGAGTAGTGTCAAGTGAATAATACAATGTAAATGTGTGAACTGTAAGAATAATGCATGAGGACTGAATGGAATACCACAGATTTTATGGTAGTAATTCCAGCTTAGCACATAACAATGAAATGTGTGAAAAAGATAGAGAGTGAAAAAGAAGTGTGGTCTGTGGACGGTATTAATCCCGGGTTACAATCTCAATGGCAATAACGAATCTCCGGAACTGCACCGTTTTCATATCTCTGGTTTAATACTTTGGCTAGGCTATGGTTATTTGAATCATTACAGAATAAAAATGGAAATCCGGAATTGATAATATATCAGAGTAGATTAGCGTAAGAGTCCGAAAATGACTCATTTAATTCATTTATTCACAGTGCAATTAACGACTTGTGATAAATAACTGAAGATAAAGTGTAGAAATGTCAGAAACTGGCAATGAATTGATGATGGAAATTTCATTGTTCGTGTAAAATGGAGATGGTCCCTCAACAAAATTATCTCCCCTCTTTCTTCATCCCTGTAGGTGTCGATGCAACGAGAGCACAACGAGAGCAGAATCTGCACGAAGTTGAGCTGGCATTTCAATCTTTCCGGCATGTTGATGTGTGCTGTTTTAGGCAGTTACAAAGACAAAGATTCAAAATTTTCAAATTGTTTTACTCTGATTTGAATCAAGATACAGCCAATCTACCTGAGCACATGATTCGTGTTGGACTTATTTGTCAGGTGAGCTGAAAAGATTTTTTAAAATAGAAAAATTTATCTTGTACGTGGGAGAGGCTACCGAATGATTCTTTACTACTCCCAATATTGAATAGTTGGAAAACGGTTGCAATTGTGAGGATTTGAGGAAAATTTCATTCATGACTCATTCCACACACGGGTTACTATAGCTAAATAATATATAGCCCTCAAGAGTATGAGGGCTATAGGTCGGCCCCAGTCACCTCCAGCGAGGGTTTTAGATAATTTTATTACGAATCACCCACCTCTGAAACTGCCGTACGTCTAATCTCTATCCCCTCCTGCCCACTATTTTAAAATCTTGAGCACTATTGTGAAATAGTGACGCATATATCGCCGTCTGAATTTTCCAGTCGTGAACTTCGACTCTCTGCGCCGCCATGTTGGTGACGTCACTGTATATGGTTAACATGGCGCGTTTAAAGTGGAATTCGACTGGAAAATTCAGACGGCGATATATTCGTTACTATTTCACAATAGTGCTCAAGATTTTAAAATAGTGGCAGGAGGGGATAGAGATTAGATGTACGGCAGTTTCAGAGGTGGGTGATTCGTAATAAAATTTTCTAAAACCCTCGCTGGAGGTGACTGGGGCCGACCTATAGCCCTCATACTCTTGAGGGCTATATATTATTTAGCTAGGGTTACTATGGCTCCTATTCTTTACTACTCCCGAATGTGAGTAATCGTGCACTTCCTAATTTGGATTGATAACCCACAACCCCAGATTTATTAGTGATGTTGTTGTTGCAGTCGGCGTCGTGACTTTGCAAAACTCACGTTTTCCACGGTACCACTGCCGCGGTCCTTCCAACAAAAGTGCATTAGAGAGTCGTCAGACTGATAAATATACACCTGTCCCTTCTTCTTATCTGGATGCACCATTTTCCCTTTCATGTGCATCTTTCCAGCTCTAAATTCTACCAGATTTTTACTTTGGGAAGGAGTTCCCGAGTTTCCGAATAGAGCTCCCGACGCCATTTTCACAACTGTGACCGGAAATATAGTGGTTGTGCCGATTATTGGCTCCGGGGGTGGCGAGGTGGCGAGGTTGTATAGGGGTGATCGAAAATGTTAACTTGCATGCCCGAGTCCGGAAGACAGCTAAAGAGCCATTCACCAGGCCTCGATCCGTTTTCCGCTTTTTACAAACAGCTCCAAATCTAATCTCACCCACAGGCAACAAAAATGTAATGAGCTGTTACATTATTATGCGCGCGGTGTATTACGCGAAACATGTCACATAATTAAGTTTCTAACTATGCAGTTATGTCAACCATGCCATTATATATTTCAATTATGTCATGAATAACATCAGTACGGTACTATATGAAGATAAACGCAAACGAACTCTTTTTGGGTAGAGATGTTTTACCAAATTTACAGAGCTGTGACGCGGCTTAGCAACACAATGGCGGACTTTTCATTGAAAAAATGACGGGGATGGGAGGGGTAGGTATCTATGACTACAACCTGAAAATAGAACCGGTACGTTCTTTCATTCATGCATTATCCATCACGCGCTGGTGATCCATGCCAATCAAAACGACAAACCAATGGAATATCATCGAATCATACGAATTGTTCCTTCCGTTCTACATTTTTACTACGGTGGGGCAGAGATCATTCCTGCAGCCGTTTAGACGAAAGGTATATGCAATCGAAGCCAGGAGATTGCTAAAGAGCGTGTCTTATATAATGTTGTAATCCAGTATTCAATTATTTCTGTTGTTGTTGTTGTTTATCTGTAAATCCACTCTTAACTCGATGGGTATTTTTCACTGATGCTACAAGAAAAAATCACATGGTGCTATATTCCCAAAATGCTGTTTGTTCTCTAATGCTTGAGAAAGTAGACGGCGGGCGGTGTTCGATCGATCAATACGTGTTGTCAGACTCATTGATGCTGAGTAGGGCAACAAAAAAAAAAGAAAAAAAAAAGAAAAAAAAAAAGAGACATACAATATACAGTGGTAAGGTAGATAGAAATACTATGTACATTATAAACTGGAGAAACATGGTAATGTTATTTACAATCCTTGTACGGGTGGCATAGCTGATGCGACTAATTTAAATACATACTAGGGAGGGTAGGTCTTTCCCAGGTAGTCACAGAATGCTCCCACTATCTTAGAATTGTGCTCCATTGAGAGGACCTCACTGTGCCCACTTAGCACCTGTAGGTTGATCTCCCCCACAATAGATCCTTTCTCCCTGTTGGAAAGACACAGAGTCTGATTCACTATGTCCATCAGGGAATCACGTTCTTCCTCAAATCTCGAGGACTGGAAGACATAATGATGTACTGTCTCAGGCACATTGCAGACACTGCAGTCTGCTGACGTTAGGTTGGTGTTCAGCTTCACCTGATGATGTTTCAGTTTGGTATGACCACTGAGGATCTGGTTCAGGCAGCTTTGTTCTCTTCCTCTGTGTTTATGGAAAAACTTTCTGGTGTTGGTCTTCTTGATCACAGCCTGTACACAGCTTACCTTTGTGGAGTTTTCCAACCGCCGTTGCCATTTAACTACCGTCTTCTTCCTCATGTGTCGAAACACTGAGGATTTATCATTTGCGAATTCTGATTGCATAGACTGAGCCTCTACTGCTGCAGTTTTAGCATACTCGTCAGCAATCTCGTTGCCTCTTAAACCACGGTGACCTGGGCACCAGTGGCATCGGACTCTTGCTCCGCGTCTCAAAATGGTTCTAGCTGATGCTCTAATAGCACTAATATCCTCTGCTCTGTTGCCTGGAATGTCTGAAGAGAAGCTAGACACAATAGCAGACTGGCAGTCTGTAAAGATGTTTACATCTGCCTCCGCGGTAGTGCCTGCTACATATTCTAGACCTAGTCGGATACCTACCACCTCCCCAACATAATTATTGCCCACCTTGGCAACGGCTTTCTTGAGACATATGGGAGCAGATTTGAGACCCTTGAGGAATACAATGGCTGATGCCCCTACTGGGCCTGGGTTGCCTAGTGCTGACCCATCTGTGAAAATGACTACCCCATCATTCTCCAACAGTTTTAATTTCTGCCTAACAATGTGCTCCTGGTCTACTTTGCTGTTGCTGAACTCCTGACTGACTGAGCACTCCCTGAATAACTCTAACCCGTTATCCCTATACTGATAGTTTTTCTCCACCAAACTCTCTCAACCTGCAGAGCAAAGCAGAGAAAAGAGATGGATATCTTTCCCTTTGGGCCCTGTCAATGTGCGACAGCAGCTCTTGCACTATGGGGTCAGTGCCATTACGTGCGAGAATTCTCGTCATTTCTTCTGCTTGTCTCAGCCTGAGGTGAATGTCAACTGGTGTACAATTAGTCAGGACTTCCAGTGTTTCTGTGGATGTGGAATTGAGACATCCAGTCGCTTTTAGAAGAGCTAGTCTGTGCACCTTCTCAAAGTCTCCACATGCTTCCTTACCTGAAGCTGCCACCACAGCAATACCATACTCTAAACGGGGCAAGACCAATGTTTTGTACAGATTAACGAAGTTGGGGGTTGAACATCTAGATTTAGCTCGAGCAAAGTCAGATAAGGATCTAAGGGCACCAAAAGCTGCTGACTGCCTGGCATTGGAATGCTCAGTGAATTTGAGTTGGTCATCCAATACAACACCAAGAAGTTTTTTAGAGCGTACCATGTTAATTTTTTCCCCTTTCAGGACTAAGGTGACTTCTTTCCTTACCATGTTTGGTGGAGCGAACAATAACCCGCAGGTTTTGTTCGCTGGCATGACCATGTTCCAGTCACTACACCAAGTTTTGCCTACTGTGTCTATCTCCCTGTTTACCTCATCTACCAGAATATCTAAGTTAGGGCCACTTCTCAGGATGGTGTTATCATCTGCATACTCTGTGTGGTCAGACGAGGGACTAAGTCCTTTCGTAGCATCTGAAGTGTACACATTGCACAGAGTGGGAGAGAGCACAGACCCCTGTGGGATACCCAGTTTGGACGGAAGCCATCCAGTGGATGCCTCATTGACAGTGAACTTGGACTGTCGTTCACTAAGAAATTCTGAGATATAACACAGTAACCTGCCTCTTATACCCATGTTATACAGCTTGCATATCAACCCCGATCTCCAAACACGCTCAAAGCAGCTGTCAAAATCCATAATCACCAGAATGGCATATTCTCCCCTATTCCAAGCCTCATATATTTTTTGGACCAGGCGAATGAGTGCATGTGTGCTTGATCTAAACTTTCTATATGACTCGTTAGTGTCTGGAAGAGAGCCATCGCACTCCAATCTCCAGATGAGGCGTCTCTGAACCACCCTCTCCATGATCTTACCCAAGACACTCTCCAGGGTGATAGGTCTATATGCCTTAACAGAATGGTAGTTGTCTTTCCCAGGCTTTGGGAGCAGGACCTTGGGATCCTGTTTAAAGGCAATGGGTAACTTTGCCGAGCTCCAAAATAGCTGCAATATTTTGGTCAGGGTTAGTGCTAACTCTATCCTCCCTTTCTTTATCATAAATGAGAAAATCTTCTCCTCGGGACTAGGTGAGGAGTGCAAGGGGGTAGCTTCTATCGCTAGCTGAACTTCTTCAAGAGTAAGGTCAGTGTTCTCAGATGACAGCTGAGCAGGGGCATCCATCTTATCTAAATCCTTGGATTCTTCTTGGACCAGCCAAGCACCTAGTTCTTCTATGGTGCTATACCAGATGGTATTGTTCTGAACTTCTAAGTTCTCTGAGCCATAAACCCCTACCATCTCTTGTAGGATGTCTGTATCTTCAGCTGCCAGAGATCCATCAGCCCGTTCGATTGGCTGTATTATGTTCTTAACTTTTGGATTGATAGTTTTATTTCCAGCAGAACAATCTCAGTGGAGCGAATGTAAAAAAAATCCCAGTAAACTGACATGATGTCATCACACAAACGAATTGTGGGATTCAAAGTTGCGATGTAAATCATGACAAGACTAGAACGTGGTGGGAGGACATTGCTGACGTTCTTCACCCTTGCTGATGCGCACAACGTCACGCATGTATTCATAACGCGTACGTCATCATGACGTCGCGCTGCTAATTGCACACACCTTAGGGTGCCTGTACACTGAAATTTATGCGACTGAAAAGAGACAATGTGTTTCGCGTTTCGGTTAATAATAGCTATTAACCTTCTTTTAATATATATATTACCTGAATGGGTATATCCATGCCATATTTCAGGAATTCGCAAAGAAAAGACGTGAAAACCCCTTTCGACTCCCATCAACTGTTATGGTAACTTCCATAAAATGTATGAAAATGTGCCCAGTTCATCCCACCATCCAGAGAAAGCTTTCGAAATTAATTTTATTTAGTTTTAAAAATGTGTGGTGTCTTGGATAGGTCATTTGGAAAAGGATTTTATTTTGAACTGAGTTTCGGAAATGTAGCTTACAATTTACTGAGATGCTGAGAAAGGGATCTTTGCCACGCCCAAGAAAGAGTTGAAGATATAAATCGTACAGTTCTCACAGCGCCTACCGTCATTATATGATGGTTTAATATAACTTTAATGTAATCTTTGGTGATGATGATGGTGTTGATATTGCTTTTAATTCCGCGCAGGTGGATCAGCATCAACCAAATGTGGTTCTATAGATATGGAATCAGAATCGTAAAAATGGTTTTAGATGGAACCGACTTGGATCTGCATGTATGAATCCATTTTGGTTCTATGTTTGGTTCCATATGCGCACGTGCTCCAATGGCATGGAAATATTCAAAATCAGGCCGAATAGTAGGCCTAGTTGCAAAAAAAAAAGAGAGCATTCTGGCACATGATCTTGATCAAGGAGGAGGAGCGAGGAGCAAGAGCTGGAAGAGGACTGAGGATAAGCGGAGCTGGAGGAGGAGAAGTAGGAGGACTAAAACCGGTTCAGGGATCATGCTCAAATTGCAGAGAGCGAGAATTCGACTAATCAAAATATTGTATTCCGTCGCCATGTTCAGTTTGTTCACGTGATTAGACTTTGTAGAGAATCGTCAGCCATGTGTGATCACGTGACTATTTGCAAAGAATCGTCATCAAATTTGATCACATGGCAGTCAATAGAGATTAGGATTTAACATAACCAGTCGTTTCAATCGGCAAACCGTTTTTTAAGACAAAGATTTTTAATTATCGCATCATGACGTCATCAAAGCGGAAGTAATATTAAATATTCAATATTGAGAAATGTGTAAGAGTCAAGCTCTAAACATAACCAAGATGAGCATAGGAACAAGGGGAACTGAATCTACTGGTAGCCATATTGATATGTAGGAAAAATAGAGTTCAAATGATTTTTATGGAGTAAGAATAAATTGGTCGATAAAGAATATTATTGATTTACTTGTATTTATTCCTAATATATTTAATTCACCAGTTTCTGAATCTCCTCTGTGTGTTTCATATTCGCCAGTTAACAATTTGTCACCTAAATATCTTCGCATCTTCTCCTAGCCTAGATGATATATGGTTTAGCGTTGATTGGTCGTTTAAAAACAATCCCTATGGATATAATCATTTTGTAGAGTACGAACCACTTGATAAAACTACGCTTGACGTGCAGTCTTTATCATCGTTGGAATATAGTATTCCATAGCCATTTCAATCGATTCGTCTTCATCATAGCTGTGTATGAGTACTGCTGTTTCTTCTCATCGATTTCCACACTATAAGCTTTTTAGACTGGTTTCGAATACGCCTATCAGTTGGTGTATTTGTCTCTCTGGGTTGAAGGCTTTCTTCAGAATAACTCATCATCTGACGAACTTTTGTTTTACAGCATTCCATTTCATCGCTACATTGATGGCTCATCTGTCCTTGACCCTTCACATCAACTTCAGTTCATTTGAATCAGAGTAGAATTGTATTCGTATATAGTCTGTCTCCGATTTGTGCAAGTTTTTAAATCTCTGTTGGTTTGCGGCTGGTCGGTGTAGCATCCTCGAGTACATTATTATTCAACCTTTGATATTCCTGAGCATTCGGCTCGGGATCGATACGTAAATGCCAATAAAGCGAGAAGATGGCTTCATACGTTCTAATGAAATATTCGAGTCTTTTTGGATAAATACGACGAGCCAATAAGGACATTTGATGCTCCTCGATGGTGTTCTTAAAATTAACACATACTAACAATTTAAAACGATCATATCTCGCGAGGCTTGATCCTGATTTGACCGATCTGGTAGTCACCTGCGTAGAAGTATGCACTGCACGTTGACCCGGAAGGCACGTGACCGGACGTGCGCACTGCGTCTGAGCGAAGGCGCCACTATTCAGAACGGAAGTTAGGCGCCATAAATTAAAAGGAAGATTTTATTTTATTACTACTTCTATATCATCTGCACTATCCATTCACCGCCCATCTCATTTATCGATACTCTTAAGACAGAGATGTTTAAGTACATGTAAGTATCATAATGAAATCATAATGACGTGACCAAACCGGAAGTACGGTTATATATTCAATATCGAATAATCTGGAAAATCCAAACTCTAACCATAACCAGTATGAACATAGGACTAGACGGATATCAATTAAAGACATATGCTAGACAACATAGAGAAAAGAATTTGTGTATAGCGTAATATTAGTTTTATTGATCAATTAGGTATTTGTCATCATACACAATATACAATAATATAATTTTAAAATATACATGTACAATTCTATTTATTCACCAGTTTCTGAATCTTCTCCGAGAGTTTCACATTCTCCGGTTTATCGAATAAATATTTCCGCATCGTAATCTGTATGAGAGTTTCCTCAAAGTCTGTAGAGGTTGAAGACGCTTGTTTGTTTTCGAAGATTTAATTATGGATACAATTATTTCTTTTGATTGATTTCCACACTCCAGGCTATTGATGTAGATTTCCCGAGCCTCTTTTCAGAGATTATATTCAATATCGATACGCTCATTAATGGGTTGGTCTGTCTGTATGTCTGTCTGTCTACGTTGACTGCTTTCTCTGCAATCACTCTCATCGTCTAAACAGTATTTGTTTTACATCATTCCATCTCTACTTTGACGGCCCATCTGCTCCTGTTTGTGATCTTCACTCCGTTTGAACAACGGTGGAATTGTCCTGGTATATGTTTTATCTCCGATTTGTAAAAGATTTAAATTCTTTGTTGGTGTGCGATTTGTCGGTTTACATAGCATCCTCCGGTACAGTTTCCTTCAAATTTTGATGTTCTCGAATATTCGGTTCGAGATCGATGAATAAATGCCCATACGGCGAAGGGATGGCATCTTCGGGTGTGTTCATGAAGTCTTATTGTCGTTAGGATAAATACGACGGTCTAATACGGAAATCTGATGCTTGTCGATGTGGTTATTGAAGAGAACAACATACTGGCAATTTAAACCGAAATTTCGTGGGACTTTTCCCTGATCGAACAAGTTCTGTACTAATCTATATAAATAACGGATACGTTATCGTGGTGGGATCGTTTGTTCGGTGCTAGGAGCTGCACCCCCGAACTTCTTTCAACCCTGTTGACGAGGGCTCTTTAGGTGGTAAAAGCATTTTGGGAAAGATATTGCCCCAGTATTGCTAAAAACTCCAAATGTATATCATTTTTTGATGGAAAAGAATATCAACGTGTTCTTTACACAGCTTCTCTGTATGTTTTCCTGCAAATTGTGAGTGGGATATTTGGTAGAACCTTCAAGTGCTTTGGTATCCGTCTATGAGAAAAATATCTCCGGAGAAATTTTTCCGGAGAATTTCTCCAGAGATCATGACTTTCGTACATGTATGTCATATATAATTACCGTCACCGTTTAGCGCGGCATATGAAAGATTACATAGTAAGCACTTGAGAAGTTACAGTACGACGGATTGAGGGACAGAAACAGGCATCAAGCTAACAGAGTGAGAAGATTATAAGAAAGATGTCTCTAAGAACTCTGGCGTTGAATGTATAATATGGATATTTAAAAATCAAAATTTCTTACGAGAGAACTTGATGCGAAAGGAGACATACCGTACAGACGTGTATCCACATGGGATTTCTCGACTCCCTATAATACAATCCCTCATCAGGATCTGATTGACTGCCTTAGTTCATTAACCCTATCTGACCTGGGCTATTTGGGACCTGTCCTGGTCTCGGGGGTGGAGGGATGGGGGGTGGGTGGGATTTTGGTCCCATAATTATTTTTTCTTTTCCTTTGAGCTAGGGGCCTGGTAGGGTAATATTTTATCAGAAAACTGATAGCCGATATATTATTGTCAGAATGCCATAAAGAATTGTTTAGCTCTACTAGACACAAGGTATATCCTCATGGGATATTCCTTCGTTTATAGAGTTGCTTGAATTTCTCATTAAGAACATCTGTGTGAAATTTGACAAACACAATATATCAATAGCATATAGGTATTCCAATTGGTACTAATTGTGCATCCCGTTTTGGCTGACCTTTATCTGTTCTTTTATGAATACAACTCTATGTAGGCGCTTTCAAAAACGGATCATTTCAAAGCCAGTTCCTTCTCATGCATCAAACGCTGTATAGACTATCTTCTCGGTTTGGATAATCGCTATATATATATATCATGCAGCGAATGATATATATCCGCCTACACTGGAGTTGAAGGAAACTACAGATAGCCTTAACGGCACATCATATTTGAACCTATATCTCTATTGTCACGTCAACATTACGATAACAGAAAAACGTAACAGAAAAGGTTTGTGAAGTCAAGGATTAACAATGAAATATTTATTTACTATACTAAAATCATATACAAATTAAGTAAGGTCAATACAACAAATAAATGTGAATTATAGTCTTAGTGTTCAATGCTATACCAGTGTATACTTCACAGTCCGTGTTGACGTGCACAAATCTCTTCACAGTCCGTGCCGACGTGCACAAATCACTTTTCTGTATTTTGGTAGTCCAACACTGCTCGGTTGTTTAGAGTCCCAGTAAATGTCCAATTTCCGACAGTTCAATCACGTAGATTACACAGCAGCCAAAATTCAATTCACAGGAGTATACAATCCAGCAGTCCGCAGCACAGGTAACACAGTATAACGCACCCACATAAAGCCAGTTTGTCTTTTGAATTGTCTTTTTGAATTTGGTGCTAATACTGTTATGTGGAAAATGGAATAGGTCTTTGGATTATGGACGCGGATATTCTCTAATGGACGACGGCTGGATTATGAATGACGGACTAGACGCTTGTAATTTCAGGTTTTCAAAAGCTGATTCACATTCATCGGTCCAAACAAAAGTTACCCTCTTTCTTAAGAGTTGAGCTAAAGGCTCAGTAATATCTGAAAAATTTGGACAAAATTTTCTGTAGTAACCAACCATACCCAAGAAACGCATCAGTTGTCTCTTACATATTGGTCTTGGAAATAGCGGGATAGCACTAACCTTAGCATCTACAGGTTTTACTTGACCCTGACCTACAACATGACCCAAGAATGTCACACGTGCATCTCCAAATTCACAGTCAGCTTGGCGTCACTTAGTCGATTGAACAGTGCGCGGATTCTCTGTAGATGATCTTCCCATGTATCGCTGTAGACAATGACGTCATCAATGTAAGTCTCACATCCTTCCAAACCAGAAGTAACACGGTTGATGAGACACTGGAACGTGGCTGGAGAATTTTTCATTCCAAATGGCATGACTTTGTTCTGGAACAGACCCTCCGAAGTGACGGATGCTGATATTTCCTTCGCACGATCTGACAGTGGAACTTGCCAGAATCCTTTCAAAAGATCAAACTTTGACACAAACTTGGCACTTCCCACTTTATCAATGCAATCGTCAATGCGTGGAATAGGGAATGTGTCTGTTTTGGTCAATGTGTTCACCTTTCTGTAGTCAGTATACATCCTGAAACTGCCATCTGGCTTTGGAACGAGGATACAAGGTGAACTCCAGTTACTATTACTTGGTTCGATGAAGTCATTGTCCAATAAATACTGAATCTCTTTTTTCAGGTAGTCTTGTTTAATGGGATACAAACGATATGGGTGCTGCTTCACTGGATTAGAATCTCCGACATTGACGTCATGTGAAATTTTATCAGTCCGAGTAGGAATGTCGAGAAACAAATGTTCATAGTGACTGAGCAGAGTTCGAAGTTCTTCCTGACGCACTGGTTCAAGATGACACAACTTGGAATCCAAATTAAGTAGAATGTCAGAGTTCTGTAATTTCACCGCTGTCATGGGCTCTTCACAAGTTTCATTATTATCAGGGTCAGAACTAACTACACTTACAGGGTGTACAGTACTGTTAGTGCTATCTCTGTCTATGTATAACTTTTGGTCTTTGATACATATATGCTACGTTTCGTAACTTGTGTCTAATTCCGCTTAACCCGGGGCTAGGGGCCGTATGAACCGATGTACTTCAAGATCCTCATGGTACTCATATGAACAGTCACAATCAAAGCGTGACTGAGATACATCATTCTTTAGATGACGACTTTACAACGAATATTTTGGATTAAGAATACTGATCAGCGATACGGATTTGATATTTTTGGAACATCATGATGTCTTGCCGGCATCATTGAAAACTGTTGACCGTTCTCTCTTGCAGGAAACAAGCCTATGTTTATGTATACTATGATTGTCTTTTTGAATTTGGTGCTAATACTGTTATATGGAATATGGAATAGGTCTTTGGATTATGGACGCGGATATTCTCTAATGGACGACGGCTGAATTATGAATGACGGACTAGACACTTGTAATTTGATATATGTTGGCATTTGTGGGAAGTTGATGCTGGGTCGACATCGGGCCGTACAGGCTAGTCTTTTGTGTTAAATGCCGTCATTTTCATCTGACGACGATACAGCTCACCAATTCTCACTGTATGTGTTGTCACAGCGAAACTGCTCACCAATTTAATACCAATATACGAGTTGTCAGAGCATTTCCATCATAGCTCTCTAGATTTGTATCTAATACCGCTTATGCCGGTGCTAGGGGCCGTGTGGTCATATCATCCAAGTTGCGACATGAACAGGTACAATGAAAGCGTACCTGAGATACAACACATTTCATGAATCGTTAGATTCTTGGTATGTGCTTTAGAATAGGTTAACCGGAAGACTATACTGTGAGGTCATGTGACTCTGTCAATACGTCGGCACCTCTTCCCACTTCCCTTATATGTGTTGTAATTTAACATATTTACATGACATAACTGTTTGTGTTTACGCCTGTCAGGAGTCTGAATTACATAATTAAGGTCACTTAATTTCTTTTCAATGACATAAGGACCATAATATCTAGCCTTAAGTGGATTACCAGGAATAGGCAGAAAAGCCAGTACCTTCTCACCAGGTTTGCAACTTCGTTTAAGGGCATGTTTATCATAGGTTATTTTCATACATTTTTGTGCTGACTTTAACTTTGACATGGCCAAATCACGTGCTTTAGTCAACCTGGTGCGAAAGTCCGACACATATTGTAAGAGACTATATGAGTCAAGATCACTGTCTATGAACTTTTCCTTCAGCAGTTTAAGTGGTCCTCTAACTGTATGACTAGAGACTAATTCAAATGGAAAGAAGCCTAAAGACTCTTGAACAGACTCTCTCTAACAGCAAACAATAACAAATGTATGCCTTCATCCCAGTCTTTCTCAGTGTCAAAACAATAAGTCCTAATCATGTTCTTTAATGTCTGGTGAAATCTTTCTAATGCGCCTTGGCTTTCTGGGTGGTATTCAGATGATTTGTACTGCTTTATTCTCAATTCATGCATGACTTGTTGAAAGATTCCTAACATGAAATTAGATCCCTGATCAGACTGAACAGTCTGGGGTAGGCTGACAAGTGTGAACAATTTAACTAAGGCCTTAACAAGAGTTTTTGCCTTAATATTCCGTGAAGGAATGGCCTCAGGGAACCTGGTTGAAGCACACATGATTGTTAACATGTATTGACTGCCTGACTTTGTTTTTGGTAATGGACCAACACAATCTATAATTACCCTACTAAATGCTTCCTCAAATGCAGGGATTGGTTGTAGAGGGGCCTTTGGTATGGTTTGATTTGGTTTTCCTACCATTTGACATGTGTGGTATGACCTACAAAATTCCGTAACATCTTTCTTTAAATTTGGCCAATAGAAATGATTTAGAATTTTGTAATATGTTTCATTAACACCTAAGTGGCCTGAAAGAGGTGGTTCATGGGCTAGTCTGAGGATATCTGAACCATATGAATTTGGCACTACAATCTGATACTTAACTGCCCACTCATCATCAGGTGACACGTCTGACTTGGAAAGGTCCTTGTCACTATGCTGTTCATTAACCAGGTGTGATTTTGAAATTTTGTCATTAGAACATTCCAATTTGCTATCAAAATGTGGCTCATCAGCCTAATCATTTAAACACACAAAGGTGTCGGTCAAACAAACGTCATCGATGACGTCATCTTCAAGCGACTTTTCAGACTTCTCAGCTAATTTAGTCATGGATCATTACCAAGAAGTAACTGAACACCCTCAAATGGTAAACTACCTTTAATGACCACCGTAACACGTCCAGAAATCAAGACGGAAGACAGATGAACGTTATGAAGCGGAACGGGTGTATAATTTACAGAATCTACCCCTTTAATCAGGACAAAAAGTTGAACCTACAGTACTCGCTGATTGGCTGGACCTCACCAAGAGCAAGGTCGTTGAACCAATCCGTCATATTGACAGAAGTGCCCTTCCCCAAGCAAAACAAGTACTGAGAGGTCCCAATTCGCAAGAAGTTCTAGCAAATCTTCAGAGTAAGTTCGTCATAGTCCCAGCAGACAAAGCTCCAAATAATATAATATTCATATGCAAATATTACTATTACCAGGTGCTGGTTGAAGAATTGAGTGTAAACATATCGTCATCAAATACGTCTACTTACTCTCAAACTGCATTTACTCTGGAAGATTTATTTGGCAATCACAAAACGTTTCTCAGGGAAAGGGGTATTTGTCTTCCAACCAAACATAACGATATACCAAAAGTATACTGGACTCCCAAAATGCATAAATCACCATACAAAGCTAGATTCATAGCTGCTTCTAAAAGCTGCACCACCAAGCTTCTTTCAACCCTGTTGATGAGGGCCCTTCAGGAGGTAAACACATTTTGGGAAAGGTATTGCGCCACTATTTCTAAAAACTCTGGCGTTGAATGTATGTGGATATTGAAAAACTCAAAATGTCTTACGGAAGAATTTGATGCTAAAGGTCACATACCGTACAGACATGTATTCACATGGGATTTCTCGACTCTCTGTACTACAATCCCTCATCAGGACCTTATTGACCGTCTAAGTTCATTAATAGTATCTGTGTTCAAGAAAACTGATCGTAGATATATTAATGTCGGAAGCCATAAAGCATTCTTTAGCTCTACTACATACAAGATATATCATTCATGGGATGTTTCTTTGCTAATAGAGTTGCTTGAATTTCTCATTAAAATATCTATGTGAAATTTGGCAACACAATATATCAACAGCATATAGGTTTTCCAATGGGTACTAATGGTGCACCCCTTTTGGCTGACCTATATCTGTTCTCTTATGAATATGACTATATGCAGGCGCTTTCAAAAACCGATCCATTCAAAGCCCGTTCCTTCTCATTCATCAAACGCTATATAGACGATCTTCTCGCTGTGGATAAATCGCTATATAAATGACGCAGTGAAGGATATATATCCACATTCACTGGATTAGAAGGAAACTACAGATAACCCTACAGGCACATCATATTTAGACCTCTATCTCTATAAAAATGAAGCGGGCCTTCTCTCACGTCGATTGTATGACAAAAGAGATGATTACAATTTCGACATCGTAAACTATCCCTTTCTGGACAGTAATATTCCAGTGAGACCTGCATATGGCGTATACATATCACGCCTAGTAGCATTTGCTAGATCCAGTGTTAAATTTGACGATTTTAATCAACGTCACAACACATTGTTGCAGAAACTTATCAAACAGGCTACACCATCAAGCGCCTCCACTCAAAGTTTCTCAAATTTGGCGATACATATCGCACGCTGATAGCAAAATACGAGAGTAGCGTGCAAGATCTATGGCGCTACGTTTCGTAACTTGTGTCTAATTCCACTTAACCCGGGGCTAGGGCCCGTATGAACCCATGTACTTCAAGATCCTCATGGTGCTCATATGAACAGTCACAATCAAAACGTGACTGAGATACATCATTCTTTAGATGACGACTTTACAACGAATATTATGGATTAAGAATACTGATCAGCGATACGGATTTGATATTTTTGGAACATCATGATGTCTTGGCGGCATCATTGAAAACTGTTGACCGCTTCTCTCTTGCAGGAAACAAGCCTATTGTCACGGTGTTGTTGTTGTTACGCTATGTTGTTGTTGTTGCGCCATACTGTTGTTGTGCGCCATGGATGTTTCTAGAAATCGTGACCTAGTCAGTTACAAGTAAATATGTTGTCATAGCATTGTAATATCTATCGAAGTTTCTGGAGTAATAGTTGACTTGAGTTTGATTGGTTTGTGAGACCGATGGAAATTTCCAGACTTGTGTCTAGGTTGTTCATTGCGTAGTTACGGTCGTTGCCTGGGACACGGAAAGTTCTAGAGTTGCTCGATAGACTATAAATATTGTGACATTCGGCGATCGGGGAGAGATTTTCAAACTGGTATTCGGGTGCATTAGAGTCATACCTTTGATACGGATTACTGGACTGGTATCCTGTGAACGGACTTTGGCTGCCTTTGGTTATACATCCATCCACAAGCGACAGATACTGAAGGACATATCGTGATCTCAGAGCAGTGTTAAATTACGGACTTGGCACACGGACTTGGAAGTTATATGTGCACGTCAGCACAGACGTTTAAGGATACACTGGTATAGCATTGAACAGTAAGACTGTACTGAGGACATTTGTTTGTTGTATTAGCTTTACTTAATTTGTATTTGATTTTAGTGTTGTTAATAAATATTTTTGATTGTTAATCCTTGACTTCACAAACGTTTTCTGTTGCGTTTTTGCTGGTATTATATACGACGTAACAGAATGTTTATGTATACTATGATTGTCTTTTCGAATTTGGTGCTAATACTGTTATATGGAATATGGAATAGGTCTTTGGATTATGGACGCGGATATTCTCTAATGGACGACGGCTGAATTATGAATGACGGACCTGACGCTTGTAATTACTGCCTGCAGATGAAGAGTCAGAAAACGGCAAAGTATCTGCCAACAAAAGAGACTGGGACGCGCCCGTGTCTCGCAAAATCTTCACAGGAGTAGCATTAGAAAATCACTTGAAAGTGACGCAAGACCATTGTGGATAAATGCAGGATTTGAAAAACTGTCAACCTTATCCTTGATAGAACGAATGGGAACAGTGTCCTTGGCCATCTTAACGTCATATCCATTATGAACGTCACTAACCTGCTTGGGTATAGATATTGAAGTGAGGAAACCACTAGGCTTTTGAAAAGCATTATCTTGTTGTCTTCTTTTCAATTTAAAACAATTAGCCATTAAATGGCCGCCCCTCTTACAATAGCTGCAAACGGGAGACTTATTTTGAGTGTTAAAAGCGGGTGACTGAGACTTTGTGTTTGAACTTTGACCTTTGTAATTGGGGTTAAAAGTATTAGAGCCTGAAAAAGAACTGGGGTTGTTACCTGAGAGATTAGACTGGAATGAACTTGGCTTAACAGCATTGACAAATGACATTCTCTAATGGACGACGGCTGGATTATGAATGACGGACTAGACGCTTGTAATTCGTCAGCAAATCGTGCTGCTTGATCTAAAGTGTTGGCATTCTTTTCATCAAGAAATGTTCTAATATCACCATGGATACACCTTTTAAATTCCTCTACCAGCATAAGATGTTTAAGGCTTTCAAATTGGTTGTCACTTTTAACCGAAACACACCACCTATCAAATAACTGCTCTTTTGAACGAGCAAATTCTACATGAGTTTGAGAGTTTTCTTTTTCACAACTACGAAACTTTTGTCTATAGGCTTCGGGAAATAATTCATAACTTTAAGGATTAAATCCTTCACTGTATCATACTTTGGTGCTTGCTCTACCGTCAATTGAGTATAAATGTCCCTTGCCTTTCCGATCAAAACACTTTGAAGAAGTAAACTTCAATTTTCTTTTGGCCAATTTAAATTTTCAGCAATTTTCTCAAAATGCAGAAAATATTTATCAACTTCTTTTTCCTGAAATGGTGGGACGGGACGTATTTGACGAGCTGCATCAAATTTTGATTGTGATTGTACAGGTGCACGTACAGGAGGACTTGTTTGCGACTGTAATTCCATATTTTTCATTTCTAACTGAAACTGTCTTTCTTTCTCTTTCTCCTCTTTTTCTAACTTTTCTCTCTCTAATTCTATGTCTCTTTCTTTCTCTAATTTTTCTCTCTGTAGCTGAAACTGTCTTTCTTCCCTTTCTCTTTCTTTCTCTCTCTCGCTCTAATGCTCTTTCTTTCTCTCTTTTCTCTAATTCTAACTTCTCTCTCTCTCTAATTCTAATTTCTTTAATTCCAGCTGATGTTGCAATTCTAATCTCCTTATTTCCAAATCATCAACTGTTTCCTCAGTTAAATCAAAATCACTTTCATCTCAAAGTTGTTTGCCAGCAAAATGCTTAATAATGAGTTTCTTAATTTCTTGCTTTTAGCTTTAATTTCTAGGAATTTACGCAGCGCGAACAAATCCTCTTTGCATAATTCGTCAAATACCTCCCGACCAGGCTTTGAAGCGAACTGTGCTGGTTCAAATGACATGTTGATAGCGTACTCCCTGACTTCACAAATTTAGACAATGTATCAATTTAGAACTATGTTGCAAAGCTGATCAGCTGGCAGCTATAATGTAAACAAAGATCCCGGACAGGCCCCCAATTTCTGTCACGTCAAATTTACGATAACAGAAAAACGCAACAGAAAAGGTTTGTGAAGTCAAGGTTAAGAATCAAATATTTATTTACAATACTAAAATCATATTCAAATTAAGTAAGGTCAATACAACAACTAAATGTGAAATATAGTCTTACTGTTCAATGCTATACCGGTGTATACTTCACAGTCCGGTTGTTAAGAGTCCCAGTAAATGTCCAATTTCCGACAGTTCAATCACGTAGATTACACAGCAGCCAAAAGTCAATTCACAGGAGTATACAATCCAGCAGTCCACAGCAAAGGTAACACAGTATAATGCACCCACATAAAGCCAATTTGAATTCCCTGTCGAACAACTGAGTGTTACGCTATTTATACTTTATGCGGCATTCCAGTACATTCTACTAAATCAAGAAGCCTCTCGAATATGCATTACATCATTATCATGATTATCTGGCCTAGATACAATTTATAATAATCTTCTAGAAAGATTGAAGTGATTAACCCACGTAAACAAGCTTGTGTCATGTATTCTAGAAGCATCCTGTCTAATAATACCATGACACTATACAAATGAAGCGATCCTTCCCTCTCGTCGACCTTTCCAAAAGAAAGATTATTACAACTTCGACATCGTAAACTATCCCTTTCTGGGCAGTAATATACCAGTGACACCTGCATATAGCGTATCAAGCCTAGAAGCATTCGCTGGATCCGGTGTGAAATGTGACACCAAGCGTCTTCACTCAAACTTTCTCAAATTTGGCGATACATACCGCTTGCTGATAGCAAAATAGCGTGCAAGATCTATCATGTCTATGGCGCTACGTTTACAGTTCAATTCATCATTTTATTGCACGACTCCAAGCGTTGACGCTCGCTCTGATTTCACTATGGATCCTCGCCGGATAACAGATGGGTCGTCAATCGGCGATCTTCGGGGTATGGGCTTTTAAGCACATACACAGCTAACCGTACAGACTTGTCCCGTGGGGCTGAAGGGGATTGACCTGAGGTGTGATGCACCCTTTATTTTCTAATGATAATCTTATGGAAACAACAAAATGTGACGTAGGGCTGTTCAAATCCGGGTCAGAATATCTGGTACTGTAGACGAAATTGTGAATTGCTTTTTTTTTACTTTTACTTTACCAGCTGTCTCCCTCTCGTGTCGGGTTCAATCTTCTTCGGATGTCTGGATTGATTCAACTCAAAGTATCCATTCGCAATTGTCCGGTCCTCGATCTTTCGAGATATTATTTGACTGAGTTCGCGCAGACGGAAGTGTCAGGCCACCGTACAAGATTATGGATTCGATATTCAGGCTATTAGCCATCTTTACTATTAAAGCCGTACATTCTGTCTGTCTGTGTGTCTGTCCGTCGGTGTTTTTTTAACTCGATAACCACGCGATGTGGGTACGATATATACAGTTTTCGAACGGTATTGATCAGGAGAGTGACATAGGCCTATTTTGGACTCGGTCCCGGGGGTGGAGAAGTGACCACGCCTATGTTCTGTTTTCCTACTTTATAAGTATATAATCGGCATGCACGATATACCATATGAAGGCAGTGTAGAACTTGATGGTATATAGATGTGACAAGAGGTTGTATTTAGTACGTCATGTACAAGCATCAAATCCTACGTTCAGCAGATAGCCGTCGTTCAAAGAGTGTTGCCTCATAACTCTATAACAGCGAGATGTAGAGATACAATATATACGTCATTGGAAAGGTCTTGCTCGAGAGAATGACATAAAAGTATTTCGAAAGGGGTTCCAGGAGGTGGGGCTGGTCACAACCAAATTGTGTTTTCCTGTGTTATAAGTATATGCGATATAAAATTAGTGCCAAAATTGAAGGCGTATGTATAAAAACGAGCATCAGATCTAACATTCAGTATAGCCGTCACCACATTGTATTTTCCTATATGTGGCTGGCCTTGAATTGAATTCCCGTAAAATATATAAAAGACGGCTGTTCTACTCTATTGAGACACACAAAAAGGTACCGTAAAATATATAAGAATATGTTGCATTGTTGGAAAAATATTGCGGGTAAAAACAATACAGTATCAACATAATATAAACATCCAGTACCTAGTTAATCCTATATATCCACATTGGCTGGCCAAGGCGTGGATTACAATAAAATAATACCGTGAAGTGTTTATCTGGAATTAGTTTGTAGACTGTGATACTGGCACCTAAACTACCAAGAAGAGCCATGTGTATCTACAATGTATATCATTTTTCTTAAACATATGTCAGTCTGCAAAGCATGTATGGTTTTTTTTGGTAATAATTATGTCATCGCATGGCCCGTGTATTGAAAGAAAAAGGGGAACCGCTCAAGCCCAGAAAACTACAGGGGCATACTCTCTGAAAAAAACTTGAGTGAACTGTTCCACTCAAGTTTGAGTGAAATGTACCTGCTCACTCAAACTTGAGTTACTTTTCTCTCAACTTGAGTTAAAACCACTCAAGTTCACTCAGTGAACTTGAGTGGGATCAATTTCCACTCTTATGCTTGAGTGAATGTCACTCAAGTTGAGGTGCATTTAACTCAAGTTGAGTGAAAAATAACTCAAGTTGAGTGAAAATCTCACTCAAGTATTGAGGGATTAAATCTTACTTGAGTGAAATTTCACTCAACTTTTTTTAGAGAGTAGCAATTCTTATCTGTCTCAGTAAACACTTCCAAAAGATCCCAAACTCCAGATTAGTAACATTTCTTAACCCTACCTGGCTTGGGGGGGGGGGGCATTATGGCCCCCCCTACCAAACTTTCTGCGCTATATCCGGAACGACAAAAAATAGAGAGCTGAAACTCCGCGACTTTATAGCTTATCATATTGGGGTCATTTTGAGCCTATTTGCATGAGTAAATCCAAGATGGCGGCCACATGGGGTAGCAGAAAAGTGATGTTTTTGTCATATTTCTTCAAAATTTCTGCTTTTCCGCGATGAAAAGTGGGCAAAAGCTATTTTATTTCACATCACATTAATATTAACTAATTTATCCTGCAGTTTTTGAGGAGAAATTGCAAAAATTAAAAATTCGGAAAATCTGACCGAAAAATCGACCAAAAAATGCCGTTTTTGAAAATGACGTCACTGTGACGTCATCAAAGCGGCCATCTTGGATTTTTTAACATTTTCTGGTAGAGCTTGACCCAAGGGTATAGTGTGCTAAGTTTCAGCCGCCTAGCTCAAGGGGTAAGAAAAATAATTAGGGGGGGGGGGGCATTTCGGCCCCCCCCCAGGCCGGGACAGGTCCCAAAAAGCCCAGGCCAGATAGGATTAATCACTCCAAATCCATCCCCGATTCTCAGGCGGGATTCCGCCCCAACAATGAAACCACTGACCATCTTTTCGTACTTAGATCCCTCATAGACAAATACATCAAATCTGGCAAGAAAAAAATGTACCCGTTTGCTTCGTGGATTTTTGCAATGCGTTTGATTCAATTTGGCATCCTGGTCTGTTTTTAAAACTACAGAAAAGGGGCATTAATGGACTGTTTTATAATGTCATTGAAAGCCTTTACCAATAGAACTCTCTTCATATCAAAATCAATAATTCTATATATCTCCCGAATTTCCCTAGAAATTTTCGCGTCCGCCAAGGTGACTCTCTTAGTCCTTCCCTTTTAAATATCTTTATCAATGACTTAGAATTCGACAAATTTACCTTGCATCCTGTAACACTTCATAGAGAACAGATCAGCCACCTTCTTTACGCAGATGACCTCCTACTTGTATCCGAGAGCCCAATAGGACTACAAAACTCCGTACATAACCTCGAAACTTTCTGCTCAAAATTGCACCTACAGATCAATACTAAGATAACTCAAACTATATGATAATGTAACCTTTCAAGCGAAAAAATGAAATATAAAACCACATTAACGTTAACATTAACGTTTAAAAATTAACCTTTACTTCAATGATCAAGTTACCTATACTTAGGAACCACTGTTAATGGAAAGGATAGTTTTATACACTCACAGAATGATCTGAAAGCCAAAGCTGTAAAAGTCCTATTCAAAATACAAAAAAACGACTAATCACTGTTCCTTACCACTTCAACTAAAAAAACTATTCCATTCCCTGATAAAACCAGTACTCAGTACAACAGTGAATTCTGGGGTTTGGACGAATAACTCTTAAACAAACAAGAAAATGCGTACTGGGTAAATATACAAAAACTGGATAAATGCCACTGTGAACAAGCCCTCAATAAATAGTGCAAATTTAAATTAAATCTACCCAAACGTACTACTAACCTTGAAGCTGGGCCGAACTTGGTCAATACCCAATATTATTTGACATTATACTAAATTCAGTAAAATACAGACTACAGCATACAGATAATACTCTACCATACTATACCTAACTAATCCTGATTCACCACACAACTGGGAAAACCCAACCCAAAAATTTCTCCAAAAAACTAATGCTAATTACCTTATGCATCCCCAACAAAACAAAATTGGTCCCGAATAAAACAACTAGAACCCTCGTTGAAATAATCACATGACAAATTCTTCCTAAATAACCTCGCCACTAGCGCACAGACAAACTCCGATATACAAAAACATCCCACGCCCAAACCGCTAGGCCTACTGTCCGGTGTGTCCACTCACCGAGGTGGAAGACGAATGTCTTTTCCTGCTCACCCCACAGAAGTTAAAGACAGAACAATGAACTTTTAATAGTAATTTCCTTGCTTGCCACTGACTATACAGAGGCTGACACAAAACTAAATGCTATCTTCAACCATGTTCCCCATGTCCCCGAATCAGCTCTATTTTCTATAACATGCATGTTAACCCTACCTGACCTGGGGGGGGCGGAAAGCCACTGCCCCCTCTTTCTCTGCTGCTCCGAAATGACAAAACCAGGAGGCTGAAACTTGGTGACTTTTAAGCTTATCTTATTGGGGTCATTTGAGTCTATTTTCAATAACCCCCGAGCAGAGGATCATGGGTAATTTCAAAATGGCGGCCATGTGGTATCCGCGAAAGTCGTGTTTTTCAAACTTTTCGCTCCATTTCTTCAAATTTTCCTTGCCTAAAAGGCCTTAAAAGTATTTTATTTATGCAAAACTAATTATTCTCCATTTTTATTAGATTTTTTCGAGAGAAAACTCTGAAAAATGAAAATTTCGAAAAATCGACCCCAAAAACCCGAAAAATGGCTTCCGAGAAGATTACGTCACTGTGACGTCATCATGGCGGCCATCTTGGATTTTTTTTACATTTTCCGGTAGAACTTGAACCCAAGATACTGTGTGGTAAGTTTCATCGCTCTACGCTGAATAAACAGTTGTGTACAAAATTGCACATCTACAAAAAATGTGTATCAGAAGTACACAATTTGTGTACACCACAAATTGTGTATCCACTGAACTCCCTTATTGTGTTATTTGTAAGGTATTCGATTATATTTATTTATGGATCATGTTTAAAAGATTTTGATTTGTTTTTGTGAAAGAGTAGCCTTAGTGGTAGGGAAAATGCTCCGCCCGGCTGCGATACACCCCAAATCGCCCAGGCCAAATAGGGTTAAAAGATCCCTGTATTCCGTTTGTAAATATGTTTATGTCAGTGTTATGTATGTCTGTTATCGTATAGTTTCGTTAATGCCATACTTTGTAAATGCAAACATTTGATTGATTGATTGAAACAGATAACAAATGATTCAACCTCGCAATGCGATATACATCACCCGTTCCTAACTCAGGACGTTTTTTGGTGCTGTACAAGGGCACTGGAAACCATTAAAGAGATGTAAATGTATTCCACGCGTAAGGCTTGAAATCTACTGAACAATTTATCCTTTAATCTGTTTCCTGTAGTTTCAAAATTGAATAATATTAGTCGGTGATCGTTATTCGCACATGTAAATATGAATGAATTACATTGTGTCCTACATGTCCGCGTAGCGGGCCATTTCAGCGCTAGTATATATATAGCGCTGAATATGGTATTTACAAACACAATGACATATGTTTTAAGGCCCCATAAAAAAATGCCTTCTTTCCCATCACTGACTTTTCAAAAAGTCGGACGGGCGGTCCTTTTTTATTTTTATTTTCGGAAGGGCATGGGAATGGTTCAGTTCATTCAAGAATCCACTGATATTAAGATATAGTGATTGTCTAATTGGGTCCGAAAATGGTATATATATACAATTGATCTTAAAGTTTCATTTTGTACACGGTCTCGTTATAGAGATTAAATACATTGGATAAATCGACAGAAATGGCGTTTGTATTTCCATTCTCACCTCCTGCAAGTTGCTATATGTGAGGTCATCTCATTCTGATTTCATAGTAGCAAACTCTCCATTCCTATGCAGGTAGACAGAACTCAAAAGATGGTATATCTATAAAATCTCAACCGGGAATCATTGTGATATGAAAGATAAAACTTTGGGTGTTTTATTCCAGCAGGAAACAATAAGCTGAGCTATTCTCGCGAAATGGAGAACATGACGATCATGAATTGACGATCATGAATATGACCTTAGGCAGTCAATACCACAAAGTCCACTAGGCATGAAACTATATCACGGAGGAATAGAACAATGTAAGATCTTCAACGGAAAATAAATATCAACTATACATTTATACCGTGAAAATGCTGCAGATGTTGTGTTCCTGTATCACTACAATACATTTATATACGACTAGAAATTTATACAAATACAGAACGAAATGAGATTACAACCATAAAATTGCAAACAGTGCGACAATATCACGGACATGTCGCCTTGATTACAGAAAAGATACTTGTCATTGAAAGACCTTCAACGAGGTCCAATTCAGGCACGGCGGAAGCAATTCATGATTGGGCGGGCTACTATCACAGCACAATTAGGCGAGGGTCCAGGGGCCGCCTATGCCCCGGAAGCTCCAGGGGTCTCAGATGGCCGGAGAGGCGTTCTAGCGTATTTCCGAGCAATAAAACAAGAAATCCTCGCCCATGTAAACTCTATTTGTGTTGCCTGTTTCCCCAATATTTTTTAAATATTCATCGTCAGCAAAATGATGTTCGGAAGTATAACTAATTTAAATATATATCAATCCATATGCATTCAATCCAAAGATTCATTAAGCTTCGATCATGTCACAGGCGCAGAGAATTTTTCTACTTGTTGGGGAGCCTTTTGTCTCCTTGTGATTCATTGAAAATTCTACCGCCGTCAGCGAACGTTCAACTTCTGGACTACGTGGGGTGAAAACTTATCTCGGTCCACTGCATGCTCCTGTATGTCCATAGGGAGGTACCGATTCTCGTTGTTGACGAATTTATTCGCAATATCAACCAAGGTGATGGAATACGTACAACTTGGTTGATATACATGTAGCGAAAGAAGTCATCAACAACGAGATTCAGCGAGTATTTGGTCGATTTTTGGAGTAGTCATGCAGTCATAATTGACTGGCTATTATAGCGTGTACTAGAGCAGCATTTTACGAACGCAACCTGTAAATCATGTGAATAAGTGTTTTCTATTCTAGTCCAAGGCTGAACAATCAAATAACAGTATTTTATCTTCGCTGATATCACGAAACGGCCAATAGGAGTCTTTTTGTTTTTAGCGGCATTTCGTCTTAGTATGATGTGAGGATTTAATCTTTTATCTCTATAACATCTTGTTTTGGTATAACACTTACTCTTAACCTTTTGTGAAACTAAAAATTACTAAACAATGCCGGTAAAAAAATCCTAGAGCTTTGGCTGACCCACTAATGCTAGACAGTTGTAAATAGTTTTAGTTATGCGATATAGATATACGACGCAGACAATTTATTCTATCATTCATTTCGAAAATACGTTTTCATTGAACTATTTTTGCGTTGACATCATACGAATTTTAGAAAAGTTGGCCAAATTATTGGGGGGGCTTCAGCCCCCGTAGCCTCCCTTCCCCCCGGCTCCGCCGTGCCTGCTCGGAATTACAGATCAAAAAGTAACAGAATTATTATCACAGTCTTGGAAAGGACGAATAGATAAACATCTTTAGTATCTCCACACACAAAACAGTCAAGTGAGAAGTCTCGATCCAGGGCAGTGACATCCAAATTATGCATGGTGCACAGAAGAATCATCAAGTTGCTGGCAAGGCGCCGGTAATCACACAAGGTACGACTGTCGCGTATAAAATCTTGACATCACCCCAGCTCCTATGCCACAACAAGCATTCGTAGCGCGCCAAAACAGTCGCTGGTGCAAACCAGAGTCAGTTCAGCCTCATTTTCATATCAAAAGAAACACCAACAAGGCGGGTGAGAGAAAATAAAAAATAAAAAATAAATCGGGGCGGGTGGTGATGGGAAACAAGGCATTTTTTTTATGGGTCCTAAAGATGTTTCGAAACAGGACTCTTTTTTATTTAATTTGTCTGCTCTAGATTCCAACTCGAGATTGATCATCAATCAATACGGTAAATCGTTTTATGAAAGTTCAAAAAGTTTTTTTAATATAGCGAATGAAAATGAAAAAATAAAAAATAGGCACTCGGAGAAAGTCTAATGGGTCCATACTTCATGTAAGGAAGCACGAAAGAGATATCCTCTCCTTATTGGCGTTTACGCCAATGGCATTCAACTTAAATAGGGTGGGTGGTGGTGGTTGGAGCTGTGATACATGGATATTGAAACAGGAGTATTTCTGTGACTGGCAGAATGAAGCGACAGAATGGCCCTATGCTGTCTTTTTTGGGGAGACGGCAGGATGGCAGAATGAAAATCGTGGCCGTGTAGGCCTTCTCTTTTATTTTGGCGACGGCACTATGGCACAATGAAGCTCTCTCAATTTATCAAGTATTTACAAATAGGACTATTACTGTGGCCGGCAGAATGAAGCGGCAGAATGACCGTATTCTCCCTTATTTGGGGAGACGGCAGAATGGCACAATGAAAATTATGGCCTTGTACTCGTTTTTTTTTATCACGGCAGAATGTCTCAATTAAACTTTCTCAACTGATCAACTATTTCATTACATTCTTTTTTTTTATCACGGCAGAATGCCCCAATTCAACTTTTCCAACTTATCAACTATTTAAAATATAAAAACTAGAAGAATTTCTCTTCTTTCTTTTTTTGGTGCACGGCACAATGTCACTTTCTCAATGTATCAAGTATTTAAAATACAAGGATTTCTGTGATCGGAAGAATGAAGTGGCAGACTGACCGTACTCTTTGTTAATTTTGTTTTGTGTTTTTTTACACACAAAATGTGTCAATGTTACATACATATACAAACAGGAGGATTTGACATCGATTGAAAAATGGGTCCAATGGGTCCATCTTCCATGTAAGGATCACGAAATTGGCGAAGAGTGTCTTTTATACAACGCCGCGCATTTGAAACATTTTCATAAGGGGTCGGTGGTCGGGGTTGAGAGTGGTAAATCAGTTTGCCTGTCGGCCTATACTACTACGGTAATGTATCTCTTCATAGAAACGGCGTTAGACAGTTCAATGTAAATCTTTCCAAGAACTGCTATTGTCGGCGTAAAGGGGAGATATTGTGAGGGGGAGGAGAGGGTGTCGTCGTCGGTTGTCAGTGTCGGTGTTGGTGTCCCCTGCCTGGAAATGATAAGGCTTTTGGTTTAGCAAATTCAAAAAAAATATAGGAAAAAATATTTAAAAAAAATAAAATATGGGGGGTGGGTATACCACCTGGGGGTACTACCCCTGGGGTGCTCCAATGTTAAAATCCCTATGATAGAGTTTTGCGTTTAGCTGAAGTGCACATGTACATCTGTACTTGGAAAGTTTGTTGCAGTTGTCAGCTGTCATTGGATGATTATGAAACTTGGTATACATGTTTCTTATGATTAGAGGATGTACCTGTGCTATTTTTGAGATGAAATATTAATTTTTCTCCAAATTATGGCAAATGATAGAGTTTTCTGTATAGGTGAATTGTACATGTAAGCCTCTATATGTATACATGTACATGTACATGGTAAGTTTCCTGCAGTTGTCAGCTCTCATTGAATGATTACAAAACTTGGTACACATGTTTATGATTAGAGAATGTACCTGTGCCATTTTTGAGATGAAATATTAATTTTTCTCCAAATTATGTCAAATGATAGAGTTTTGCGTTTGGCTGAAGTGCACATGTACATCTGTACACCACCGTTTGCTGCAGTTGTCAGCTGTCACTGAATGATTATGAAACTTGGTACACATGTTTCTTATGATTAGAAGATGTACCTGTGCTATTTAGAGTCGAATGTCAAAGCGGTGTTGGGGAGGAATGTATGTGAAGTCGACTGTCAACGCGGTGTTAGGGAGGAATGTATGTGAAGTCGAGTGTCAAAGCGGTGTAAGGGAGGAATGTATATCAGGTCGAGTGTCAAAGCGGGATGAGGACTTCATAACTATCAGGTTTAGGGTCATTTCAGCTATAGAAGTCAGATAATTTCTCCACCAAAGCGTAACTAGGGTAATGTTGAAGCTGGGTGTTCGGCATGAGTGTGCTTGAAGTCGAGTTTCAAAGCACTGTTAGGAAGGAATATATCTGAAGTGCAGTGTCAAAGCGGTGTTAGGGAAAAATGTACGTGGAGTCGAATGTCAAAGCGGTGTTAGGGAGGAATGTACGTGAAGTCGAGTGTGAAAGCGGAGTTAGGGAGAAATGTACATGAAATCGACTGTCAAAGCGCTGTTAGGGAGGAATGTACGTGAAGTCGAGTGTCAAAGCGGTGTTAGGGAGAAATATACATGGAGTCGAGTGTCAAAGCGGTGTTAGGGAGGATTGTATGTGAAGTCAAGTGTCAACCAGTGTTAGGGAGGAATGTATGTAAAGTCGAGTGTCAAAGCGGTGTTAGGGAGGAATGTAAGTGAAGTCGAGTGTCAAAGCGGTGTTAGGGTGGAATGTATGTGAAGTCGACTGTCAAAGCGGTGTTAGACAGGAATGTAAGTGAAGTTGATTGTCAAAGTGGTGTTCGGGAGGAATGTATGTGAAGTCCAGCGTCAAAGCGGGATTAGGACTTAGGGTTAGGTATGCTTCATAACTATCAGGTTCAAGGTCATTTCAGCTATAGAAGTCAGATAATTTCTCCACCAAAGCGGAACTAGGGTAATGTCGAAGCTGGGTGTTCGGCATGAGTGTGCTTGAAGTTGAGTTTCAAAGCACTGTTAGGAAGGAATATATCTGAAGTGCAGTGTCAAAGCGGTGTTAGGGAAAAATGTACGTGGAGTCGAATGTCAAAGCGGTGTTAGGGAGGAATATACGTGAAGTCGAGTGTGAAAGCGGATTTAGGGAGAAATGTACATGAAATCGACTGTCAAAGCGCTGTTAGGGAGGAATGTACGTGGAGTCGAGTGTCAAATCGGTGTTAGGGAGGAATGTACATGGAGTCGAGTGTCAAAGCGGTGTTGGGGAGGATTGTATGTGAAGTCGAGTGTCAACCAGTGTTAGGGAGGAATGTATGTAAAGTGGAGTGTCAAAGCGGTGTTAGGGAGGAATGTATGTGAAGTCGAGTGTCAAAGCGGTGTTAGGGTGGAATGTATGTGAAGTCGACTGTCAAAGCGGTGTTAGGGAGGAATGTAAGTGAAGTTGATTGTCAAAGTGGTGTTCGGGAGGAAGGTATGTGAAGTCCAGCGTCAAAGCGGGATTAGGACTTAGGGTTAGGTATGCTTCATAACTATCAGGTTCAAGGTCATTTCAGCTATAGAAGTCTGATAATTTGTCCACCAAAGCGTACCTGGGGTAATGTCGAAGCTGGGTGTTCGGCATGAGTGTGCGTGAAGTTGAGTTTCCAACCACTGTTAGGAAGGAATATATCTGAAGTGCAGTGTCAAAGCGGTATTTGGGGAAAATGTACGTGCAATCGAGTGTCAAAGCTGTATTAGGGAGGAATGTATGTTTAGCTGAGTGTCAAAGCAGTGTCGCGGAATGTATGTGAAGTCGAATGTCAAATTGTTGTTAGGGAGGAATGTATGTGAGGTAGAATGTCAAAGCATTCTTCGGGAGGAATGTATGTTTAGTTCAGCGTCAAAGCAGTGTTGAGGAATGCATGTGAAGTCGAGTGTCAACCAGTGTAAGGGAGGAAGGTATGTTTAGTTGAATGTGAAATCGGTGTTAGGGAGGAATGTACATGGAATCGAGTGTCATAGCGGTGTTAAGGAGGAATGTACGTGAAGTCGAGTGTCAACCAGTGTTAGGGAGGAATGTATGTGAAGTCGAGTGTCAAAGCGGTGTTAGGGAGGAATGTATGTGAAGTCGAGTGTCAAAGCGGTGTTAGGGAGGAATGTATGTGAAGTCGAATGTCAAAGCGGTTTTAGGGAGGAATGTATGTGAAGTCGACTGTCAACGCGGTGTTAGGGAGGAATGTATGTGAAGTCGAGTGTCAAAGCAGTGTTAGGGAGGAATGTATGTCAGGTCGAGTGTCAAAGCGGGATTAGGACTTAGGATTAGGTATGCTTCATAGCTATCAGGTTTAGGGTCATTTCAGCTATAGAAGTCAGATAATTTCTCCACCAAAGCGGCATGAATGTGCTTGAAGTTGAGTTTCAAACCACTGTTAGGAAGGAATATATCTGAAGTGCAGTGTCAAAGCGATGTTAGGGAAAAATGTACGTGGAGTCGAGTGTGAAAGCGGAGTTAGGGAGAAATGTACATGAAGTCGACTGTCAAAGCGCTGTTGGGGAGGAATGTACTTCAAGTCGAGTGTCAAAACGGTGTTAGGGAGGAATGTATGTGAAGTCGAGTGTCAACCAGTGTTAGGGAGGAATGTATGTGAAGTCGAGTGTCAAAGCGGTGTTAGGGAGGAATGTATGTGAAGTCGAGTGTCAACGCGGTGTTAGGGAGGGATGTATGTGAAGTCGAATGAAGAGCAGATAATCAGAATACAAGGGGAACAACACTATATACTAATTACATGTAGACATTGATTGGATTCATGTAATAGTACAATTTTACACTCAAAAGGGAGAGACCCCCAATTACTAATAAAGTGCTGATAACATTTTAGCATGAAGCAACAAGTATGCCTTATAGGCACCTACCGACTACTTATGAAGTACATGCATGGCACTGCAAGCCTTGCATTTTGACGGGGCTGATCAGGCGAGGCCCCGTGATAGGCCGGTCAGTACTTGGCACAGGGCCTATTCATCAGCCTGATAAAGGCTTACTGTGGATATTCTTTTATATTGAAATTAGCCCAATTAAGAATAAATCAGCCCTGTGATCACCTGTAAACAGGCCTGTCAATCAGCGTGGTCAGAATACAAGGGGAACAACACTATATACTAATTACATGTAGACGTTGATTGGATTCATGTAATAGTACAATTTTACACTCAAAAGGGAGAGACCCCCAATTACTAATAAAGTGCTGATAACATTTTAGCATGAAGCAACAAGTATGCCTTATAGGCACCTACCGACTACTCATGAAGTACATGCATGGCACTGCAAGCCTTGCATTTTGACGGGTCTGATCAGGCGAGGCCCCGTGATAGTCCCGGTCAGTACTTGGCACAGGGGCTATTCATCAGCCTGGTAAAGGCTTACTGTGGATATTCTTTTATATTGAAATTAGCCCAATTAAGAATAAATCAGCCCTGTGATCACCTGTAAACAGGCCTGTGAATCAGCGTGGTCTGATTTCGAAAATGCAAGGCCTGCACTGTAACAATGCGGAGAAAGCTTCATTTGAAACAAATATGTGTCAACGCTAACTTTCTAAACAGGTACCTTGTATAGCGTAATAGCTAATTATTTGGCAACTAACTCCAATTAGAAAGCAGGATTGGCTTTGATTGTAATGTTGCAAAGTGACGCTCTCAAGAAAGACATCTTCATTCTGACGGACTTTATTGTGACGTTACTGGGCTAGGCTCAACCCTTCCTTCCATTCTGTCGCTTCCAAGTGCCGGCAGAAAGAAAGTCTTTCATTTTCCATTGTGCCGTTCCATTCTGCCGTAGAGGGAAGAAGTGATTGTTAAACTGTGATGCTGCTAAGCAGGATTGACTTTGATTGTGACGTTGCAAAGTGACGCTCTGAAGAAAGACATGTTCATTCTGACGCACTTCATTGTGACGTTACAGGGTTAGGCTCACCCTTCCTTCCATTCTGCCGGTTCAAAGTGTCGGCAGAAGAAAATTCTCTGATTTTCCATTGTGCCGCTGCATTCTGCCGTAAACAGGTAAAGTGACTGTTTCATTGTGACGTTGCAGCGTCGGTTCGAAAAAATATGGTCTTAAATTTTTCATTGTCGTTCCATTCTGCCGTACCGACAAAACAGGTACCTTGTATAGCGTAATAGCTAATTATTTAGCAACTATCTTCAATTAGAAAGCAGGATTGGCTTTGATTGTGACGTTGCAAAGTGACGCTTTCAAGAAAGACATCTTCATTCTGACGCACTTCATTGTGACGTTACAGGGTTAGGCTCACCCGTTCCTTCCTTCTGCCGGTTCAAAGTGCCGGCAGAAGAAAAGTCTCTGATTTTCCATTGTGCCGCTGCATTCTGCCGTAAAGAACTAAAGTAACTGTGTTTCATTGTGACGCTGCAGCGTCAGTTCGAAAAAAGATGGTCTTCAATTTTTCATTGTGACGTGCCATTCTGCCGTACCGAGAAAAAGTAATGTTTCTAATGATCAATTAAACACTTTATTTCCTTCCATTCTGTCGCTTCAAAGTGCCGGCAGAAAGAAAGTCTTTCGTTTTCCATTGTGCCGTTCCATTCTGCCGTAGAGGGAACAAGTGATTGTGTTATATTGTGTTCCTGCTAAGCAGGATTGACTTTGATTGTGATGTTGCAAAGTGACGCTCTGAAGAAAGACATATTGTTGCCCAAATCTACACCTGCTCTTGCTAATGGCCTTATCTCCCTTTAGGAAGATCCTACAAATAGTTAAAAACGAAAAGTTGTCTCCCCTTAGGGAGCTCTCTCAGCCCAGCTAGGTTACTTAAGCTCTGCTCAATCCTTAATCTCCCTCTTTCTCTATTTGTACCTGCTACAGTGTGGTGCATATCAGGAAGTGTCCTATAGTATTGGTTTGGTTGTTGTTGGTTTGACCTTCGGTTGTACCTTTGCTAAACTTGTATTTTTCTATTGCTGTATTTCTTGGACAATTATGTCTGAGATATCTATCCCGGTTATTTCTGATTCTTGTCGCTCGTGTGGGCAGTTTTGGACTTACTTAGATGCTCACACGGTCTGCTTTTCGTGTAAAGGTCACCTGTGTTATCGGCAGGCCACGTGTTCAGAGTGTCAATCTTGGGATACTGTTACCTGGAGGAACTATGCCCAGGCGCGGCGGGCATATTTATTGCACGCTACTGAAGACCCGGCGTTATCGGAGGACGATAGACGTCAAAATGAGATTGCGTTAGTTGGAGATCTGAAATTTAACGAGGACCTCGTGGGTTCTAGTTTGGATTTATCGCATAGACTTAAAAGCCCGGCTTTATCATCGGCGTCTGTTACTATCCCTCCTAGTGGGACCGTTGCACGAGGAGATAGCGATCATGTTCTAGACAGTCTGGCTTCTACTGGTAAAGCCTTGTCTGGGGTTCCTGTGAAACCTGTTTCTTTGCTCCAGACAACAAAGGACTCTAGCCCCAGGTCGGGTTTGCCTGAGCGTTCTATTGTTACCAACGAACAAAACATTTCTGCTTCACCGCGTGTCATTTCACCTAATCTTTTGTCAGTCGGTCTATCTCTGTCCGGTTCTTTCAAAGAGAAAAAACATCATCGATTGTCCACTTCACCTTTACGGTTTAAATCTCGTTCTTCCTCTGCTGTTTTATCTAAAGCAGCCTTTCGCTCTATGGAGGGTCGTTCGGACTCTACTTTGAATTATCAAATTGCGGATTTACAGCCCCCGGTTTCTACGTTTGTTGACCCGTCACTTCGTCGTTCCCGTGCTTCCAAACGACGCTCTTGTACATCGCAACGCCGTTGACGTTCTCGTTCGCCTGTACGTCGTTTTGTTACTCCGCCTCGACGTTCTGTTACGCCGTCTCGTCGTTTTCATACACCTGTACGCCGTTCTCATACACCTGGTCGTCGTTCTCGTTCTCCTGTTCGTCGGTCTCGTACACCTAATCGTCCCAGTACTTCTTTATTACGGCTTTCCCGTTCTCCGGTACGCCGTTCTCGTACTCCTGTTCGACGTTCCCGTACGCCTCCACGCCTTTTGCCACGTCGTTCTTCCTCACCTCCCCGTGGGGGTCGTCAAGTTCGTCAGTCGCAGACTCCATTTCTTGATCAATCTTATTGACGGTTATTGTCTACCTCTCGCCGTCGACACGTCGTTTGTTCTCCCAAAGCGGTTTCGACGTCTTCGTCTGATAGTCAAGATTCCTCTTCTTCTTTGGATAGTTCGAAGGATTCGCCTAAGATGCCGTTTTCTGACAAAATGGCGGCGCTTTTGGCTCTCGTTCCGGACATGCCCGTTTCTTCTAATGCTGTCTCTTCATCTGCTCGGGTTAAATGTCCGACAGCGGCTTCTTCCGCGTTCACGTCTACTTCTTCTAAGACGCCTCTCACGTGTGCTCCGTCTCCAGCTTGGGAGTCTAATTGTATTGTGTTTGATCGTCAATTGGAGGATGACAACAAGTTTAAGAAGCCCTCGTTTTCATTTTACCAACTTCATGATAACGTTCTTCCCGATAAACCGCCCAAACGTGATCGTGATTTGAGTCAGGTTTCGAAATCATCTAAAGCAACTTCTGTTTCGGTTCCTACCAAAGTTGTCGATAATGTTATGGAGATGTTGCTGGCAATGCAACGTATTACATCTTTCGCGGATTGGTTTCTGTTGGCTACTTCTCGGATTACCTTGGATCCTGCGTTACGTCAGAGCGATGGTTCGGCTTCTTTGTCTCCTGGTCGTCTTACCTACTTACGAGCTTTCATTGACACGCTCAATATAGCTAACCGTCATGTCATTGAGGCGGGTGCTTTTTCTTATGTTTCGCTTCTTCAAGCTCAGCGTAAAGCTTTGCTTCAGTTTGTCAAGCCTGACGTTCCATACTTTGTGAAGGATCAACTGTTACAACAGCCGTTATCCTCTAAGTTTGTTTTCAACAATGCTATCGAGTCTGTCATGCCTAGTATTCGTGAGGAACGGACTTCTCGTTTGATTTCTGCTGCGGCTCGGCGTCCTGCTTTTTCCGTGGATCGGAAGCCTAACCGGAATCGTGTATCCAAGCCTACCCAACGTGAGGTTTTTCCACATGGTAATTTTCGTGGCTTCGACAAGCCTCCACAAGCCCGTGGCCGTCGTTCCACCCGTGGGAAATTTTCCAGAGGAAGGGGTGCTTCCAACAAATGACTATACGTTCCCCATTTCCCATCATACCAGAGATTTTTATCTGCCCGCCTTCCGCCCTTTCAATCATCAGGTCGTCGGCGGCCGTTTACAACATTTCTGGGAGAATTGGCAGCTCATAACAGACGACGACTGGATTATCAAGACATTGAAGTATGGTTTCCTCTTCAACTTTCAGTCCCAGCCCAGACTCACCTCTCGGCCTCGTCCTTCTCTACTGCCAGTTCCCGCAGGACACGTTCAGACGCTTCTTTCCTCTGTCGCCACGCTCATCGCCAAAGGTGCCGTCAGAGAGCTGCCACATGCCGAAGACAGCGTCGGTTACTACAGTCATGTCTTCCTTGTTCCGAAGAAAGATTCGGACCAAATGCGGATGATTATCGATCTCAAGAGACTCAACAAGTTTCATCTGACCATGCCGCCTCATTTCAAGATGACGTCAGTCTCATCGATCTGGGCCCGCGTACATCACCGGGATTGGTTGGCCTCCATCGATTTGCAGGACGCATATTTCCATATACCTATTCATCCTCGTCATCGGCGATTCCTTCGTTTCACCAGCAACGGTCGTCGGTTCGAGTGGCAAGTCCTCCCGTTCGGAGTCAACATCGCTCCATGGCTTTTCACTCGTATCACTTCACCAGTCATGGCGTTTCTCCATCTACGGGGCATTCACATCGAGGTTTATATAGACGACATCCTCTTGTGGGCTGCGGACAAGTCCCTACTCAACGCTCAGGTCCGTTTCACTCTGCTCGCTCTACGTCATCTCGGGTTCATACCTCACCCTCAGAAGTCAGAGTTGGTTCCAGCGCAAATTCGCCGTTACATCGGGGCTGTGTTCAATACTCGTCAACAACTGGTGCGTCCCCCAGAGGACCGGTGGACCAAAATTCAGGCGTTGATACTAAGGGTTTTGTCATCAACTTATCAGACACGTCAGCGGTGGCAAAGCCTTCTGGGTTTACTCACTTCCACGCAGGGCCTTACTCATTACGGTCGTCTCCGAGTTCGGCCGCTGCAGTACCATCTGTTTCCTTATCTACAGACGTCATCCCTCAATCCTGTTGTTCCGGTATTGACGTCTCTACATCCACATCTGATTTGGTGGCAGTCCCGCCACAACGTCATGCGGGGAGTTCCCTTCCGATTTCCATCTCCGGATCACCATCTCTACACCGATGCTTCCGAGACCGGTTGGGGAGCCCATCTGGACAGTTTGGGGGTGTCCGGCAGATGGTCGAGTTTGGATGCCAGACTTCACATCAACCTTCTGGAGATGAAGGCAGTCATCCTAGCAGTTCAGCATTGGAGTTGGCGTCTCATGAAGTCGTCCCTTCTCATCGCTACGGACAACTCTACGGTCATTGCTCACATCAACAAGATGGGTACCACCCGATCTTTCTCAACGTTTCGTCTGGTGTGGGATCTTTACGACTGGGCTCTCATTCATCACTGTCATCTCAATGCTCGCCATGTTCCGGGTCGGCTCAATGTCTTAGCGGACCGCCTTTCTCGTCCCGACACCGTCCTTCAGACCGAATGGCAACTTCATCTGGAGGTCTCCCGTCAGATCTGCAGCGTCTGGGAGACCCCCGTGATCGACCTGTTTGCGACGAGGAACAATGCACAGCTTGCCCTCTTCGTCAGTCCTATTCTGGACCCTCAAGCCTTCGCCATCGACGCCCTTTCAATCAACTGGGACAACTTCCTGGCTTATGCCTACCCACCCATGGCCCTGATTCAGGAAGTTCTTCAAAAGATTTCTCAACACGACTGCGTCGTGCTGCTCGTGGTTCCGTGGTGGCCTCGTCGTCAGTGATTTCCGGTTCTGGTTCCACTTCTCACTGCTCCGCCACGTCGTCTTCCAGTTTGGCCCAGCCTGTTGCGTCAACCTCACGGGATATTTCATCACAACCCGCAGTGGCTCAACTTACACGTCTGCAGACTATCCAGAGTGCACTCACAGTCCAAGGATTTTCAGCAGAAGTTGCACAGACGATGGTTTCAGCCAATAGATCTTCCACATCACAGCTCTATCAAGCGAAATGGGCCTATTTCGTCTCCTGGTGCCGAGAACGTGATTCCGATCCCGACTCTGCCTCTATTTCCTTAGTAGCTGACTTCCTCCTTCACCTTCATCGTGATAAGAAGTTTCAAATCAGCATCATTGAGGGGTACCGGTCTGCTTTGGCTAGGGTTTTACGTCTTTTTACCGGCATCGACATTAGTCTAAACGACAATATCTCTGCTCTCCTACGGGCTTTCGCCTTACAGTCTCGCCGTACTCGCCAGCTGTTACCGAAGTGGGATATTGGTGTGGTTCTTTGTGCCCTGATTCGTCCGCCCTTCGAACCTTTACAGTCCGCCTCTCTTAAAGCTGTTTCCTACAAAACTGCTTTTCTGGCGGCTTTTGCTTTGGCGTCTAGAGTTTCTGAACTTCACGCTCTGGAAAGATCATCTCTGACCTGGACGGCGGATTGGTCTCGCATTTCCTTTCGTCCCGTCCCTGAGTTCATCGCCAAGAATGAGGCTGTGCGCCAAGGTCCATGTGCTCAACGTTTGTACTCCATCCCTGCTTTATCAGACTTTGTTCGTGACCTTGAGGACGACTTACTGTTATGCCCTGTACGAGCCATACGTCACTATCTCACTCGTACCGATCCTGGTCGGGGTTCTCGTCGTCTATTATTCCTGTCTCTTCAGCCATCTGCAGTGCGTGACATTACCAAGAATACTATTGCTTCTTGGTTGAAGAAGACCATTAAGTGGACATATCAACTTGCCATTGACGCTCCCCCACTTTTGTCCTCTGCTTCTTCCCATGAAATTCGTGCCATCGCTACATCATGGCCTTTATGGAAGAACTTATCCCTTCATGACATTGTCCAGTCCTGTGCATGGACGGCAAATTCTACGTTCACCAATTTCTATCTGAGAGATATGTCAGTACAATCAGATAGGGTGACCACGCTTGGGCCGCTGGTGGCTGCCCAGCACGTGGTCGAGTAACTTTCAAAAAAGGGGGGGGGGGGCATTTTCGTTCAGCGCAGCAAGTCAGTCAATCAGCCAGCTTGCTGCATCATCTCATCTATCAGTCATATCATATGTCCACCATACTACACAAGGGTGAGTATTGGTTTTCTTTTTTAGGTATACTTTGTGTCAATTTCAGGTTTAAAGTACAGAGAGTTTGGTGCATGAGGACAACTATGACCAACTTACTAGATCATCTCAAGAGAGGCAGCTGCTGTCAACTCACAAGTCATCTTACAAGAACTGACACATTCGTGAGTACTACTTTCAGGTTTACCAGTGTCAGCAACAGGGACTAAAGTACAGAGAGTTGACGTAAGACGGCTTGTGGACTAAAGAGTGGTATAAGATGGGCACCTTGTATGCAATGTTGTCGGGATGTACATGACCACTTCTATTCGTCATACACTGATTACCACTCGAATACTCACAGCGCCACCGGCCCGAGTTCCTTCGTGGGGGTAAAATTGTGCACCACATCCACGATCACGGTTACATGGTTGAGTACATTCAACAATCTATTATGATTACTCCATGACTACCCACAGCGTCACCGACCAGGGCCCCTCTTGTCGAGTACTAGTGTGCCATGTCCGTGATCATCTCAGCGGTTACTCAGCCTGCTATTGGAACTACAACAAGGCCGAGGTGCCCACCTCCATATGTTGATAGTGAGCCATTAGCAAGAGCAGGTGTAGATTTGGGTCACAAATATTAAACATTTATAAACAATGTTAGTATTTGTTACCAAATCAAACCTGCTCTTGCTTTGATCACCCTTCCATCCTGCCCCTCACTCCACGGCCTTGCCCACCACACGTCTCGGGCTATAAGAGTGAGAAAGAGGGAGATTAAGGATTGGGCAGAGCTCAAGTAACCTAGCTGGGCTGAGAGAGCTCCCTAAGGGGATACAACTTTTCGTTTTTAACTATTTGTAAGATCTTCCTAAAGGGAGATAAGGCCATTAGCAAGAGCAGGTTTGATTTGGTAACAAATACTAACATTATTTATAAATGTTTAATGTTCATTCTGACGCACTTCATTGTGACGTTACAGGGTTACATGTAGGCTCACCCTTCCTTCCATTCTGCCGGTTCAAAGTGTCGGCAGAAGAAAATTCTCTGATCTTCCATTGTGCCGCTGCATTCTGCCGTAAAGAGGTAAAGTGACTGTGTTTCATTGTGACGTTGCAGCGTCGGTTCGAAAAAATATGGTCTTAAATTTTTCATTGTGTCGTTCCATTCTGCCGTACCGACAAAACAGGTACCTTGTATAACTCCAGTTAGAAAGCAGGATTGGCTTTGATTGTGATGTTGCAAAGTGTCGCTCTCAAGAAAGACATCTTAATTCTGACGGACTTCATTGTGACGTTACATGGTTAGGCTCAACCCTTCCTTCCATTCTGCCAGTTCAAAGTGCCCGCGGGCAGAAAGAGAGAGAGTCTTCAGTTTCCATTGTGCCGTTCCATTCTGCCGTAGAGGGAAAAAGTGATTGTGTTATATTGTGATGCTGGTAAGCAGGATTGACATTGATTGTGACGTTGCAAAGTGACGCTCTGAAGAAAGACATGTTCAATCTGACGCGTTTCATTGTGACGTTACAAGGCGTCAGTTTGAAGAAAGACAATATTCATTCTGACGGTGTACATTGTAACGTTGCAGGATTAGGGTTACATGTACCCCTTCCTACCATTCTGCCGGTGCAAAGTGCCGGCAGAGAGAAAGTCTTTCATTTTCCATTGTGACGCTGCATTCTGTCGAACAGAGAAAAAATTATTGTGATTCATTATGACGGTGTAAAGCGTCAGTTTGAAGAAAAGACAATCCTCATTCTGACGGTGTTCATTCTGACGTTGCAGGATTAGGGTTACATGTACCCCTTCATACCACTCTCTCTCGTGCTTTCTTACATGAAGTATCCACCGTCTAATGTCTTAACCCTAGTGTTAGCTCTGGTATAGCCTTGTTCTACAGGGGCCGCGGAACTGGGGGGGCAGGGTAGCCCCCCCACTTTTTGATACTGCAATGTTATAAGTCCTATCTTAGATAGCACCAGTCCAGCATTTAACATGGCCGATATAGAGTTCAGCCCCCCCACTTTCAAACGTGCTCCGAGGCGCCTGTTCTATACTACGTGAGAACAACGCTATGGCTGTAAACCAGTCACCAGATGGAGTTGTTGGGAAAATGCTGTACGGGCAATATTTGCCGAACCAATTGGCCATAACCAATAAGATAATTCGATTCTGTCCACTTACCTTTCATAAAAACACCTTATTTATCAGCGACTGTCCATTTTTAGCTTGGCAAGAGATCTAAACTCGGACGTGGGGGGTAAAACTCTCCACATCGCCGCCTTCAGTTCAGTTCAGTTCAGTTCAGTAGGTAAATCCCTCTTCTATATAGGAGCACCTCCGTATAGGAGTACATATTAATATACAATCAATTGGAACCACTCAACATTTTATAGCTCAACTATCGTGCTGTGAAGTGAACATTTATACAATTCTACAATTGGACGAACTACTATCCTGAAAGTGCTGTGATAGTCTAACCATGCGAGCTTCCTAGCGCTGTATGCGATGTACTACTGGGAGTGGATTGATATAGCGGTCACTGAAAGACACCCAGGTACTTTATTCCCCAAGTGCCTCCGCTGGCGAAGGTCTAGCGTAGCAACTAGTTCCACCATCAGTCCATATTACCCTGGACACCGAATCAGTCCAGCGCCGTGTGAATAGGCGAGTATATATGTAAGCGGTCACTGGCGAGGGGCGAACCACGCCAGCTGTAGCACTCCGGGTCAGAGTCAAACACTCTAACTACTTCGGCCACGACACGCTCACTTGCATCGATTAGAACGCTGATTACGCGCCACAACAACTCGCGATAAAAACTACACGCACAACGGCGATGCAGACAGTGTTACCCCGCCTCGTCCGTGTTTAGACGTCTTGTAAAACTAAAAATGGATAGCCGCTGATAAACAAGGTGTTTTTATGAAAGGTAAGTGGACATAGAATCGAATTATTTTATTGGTTATGGTCAATTGGTTCTGCAAATATTGCCCGTAGAGCATTTTCCCAACAACTCCATCTGGTGACTGGTTTACAGCCATAGCGTTGTTCTCACCATGGAGGTATAAATCGGAAGGAGACACTGTTCCACAAGGCAGGACTGACTGGCCAGCGCTCACGCCCGCTGAGCTTTTGTGTTTTGAATTACAAGCGTCTAGTCCGTCATTCATAATCCAGCCGTCGTCCATTAGAGAATATCCGCGTCCATAATCCAAAGACCTATTCCATTTTCCACATAACAGTATTAGCACCAAATTCAAAAAGACAATCATAGTATACATAAACATAGGCTTGTTTCCTGCAAGAGAGAAGCGGTCAACAGTTTTCAATGATGCCGGCAAGACATCATGATGTTCCAAAATATCAAATCCGTATCGCTGATCAGTATTCTTAATCCATAATATTCGTTGTAAAGTCGTCATCTAAAGAATGATGTATCTCAGTCACGCTTTTGATTGTGACTGTTCATATGAGTACCATGAGGATCTTGAAGTACATGGGTTCATACGGCCCCTAGCCCCGGGTTAAGCGGAATTAGACACAAAGTTACGAAACGTAGCGCCATAGATCTTGCACGCTACGTTCGTATTTTGCTATCAGCATGCGATATGTATCGCCAAATTTGAGAAACTTTGACTGGAGGCGCTTGGTGGAATAGTCCTGTTTTATAAGTTTCTGCAACAATGTTTTGTGACGTTGATTAAAATCGTCACATTTAACACAGGATCTAGCAAATGCTACTAAGCGAGATATGTATACGCCATATGCAGGTCCCACTGGAATATTACTATCCAGAAAGGGATAGTTTACGATGTCGAAATTGTAATCATCTCTTGTCATAAAGTCGACGAGAGAGAATGCCCGCTTCATTTTTATAGAGATAGAGATCTAAATAAGATGTGCCTGTAGGGCTATCTGTAGTTTCCTTCAAATCCAGTGAAGGCGGATATATATCCTTCACTGCGTCATGTATATAGCGATTATCCACAGCGAGAAGATCGTCTATATAGCGTTTGGTGAATGAGAAGGAACGGGCTTTGAATGGATCGATTTTTGAAAGCGCCTACATATAGTCATATTCATAAGAGAACAGATACAGGTCGGCCAACAGGGGTGCACAATTAGTACCCATTAGAATACCTATATGCTGCTGATATATTGTGTTGCCAAATTTCACATAGATATTTTTAATGAGAAATTCAAGCTACTCTATAAACAAAGAAACATCCCATGAATGATATCTCTTGTATGTAGTCGAGCTAAAGAATGCTTTATGGCTTCCGACATTAATATATCTACGATCAGTTGTCTTGAACATAGATACTATTAATGAACTTATACGGTCAATAAGGTCCTGATGAGGATTGTAGTATAGAGAGTCGAAAAATCCCATGTGGATACATGTCTGTACGGTATGTGACCTTTAGCATCAAGTTCTTCCGTAAGACATTTTGAGTTTTTCAATATCCACATACATTCAACGCCAGAGTTCTTAGAAATAATGGCGCAATACCTTCCCAAAATGCTTTTACCTCCTGAAGGGCCCTCGTCAATAGGGTTGAGAGAAGCTTGGTGGTGCAGCTTCTAGAACCAGCTATGAATCTAGCTTTGTATGGTGATTTATGCATTTTGGGAGTCCAGTATATTTTTGGTATGTCGTTATGATTGGTTGGAAGACAAATACCTCTTCCCTGAGAAACTTTTTGTGATTGTTAAATAAATCTTCCAGAGTAAATGCAGTTTGGGAGTAAGTAGACGTATTTGATGAAGATATGTCTACACTCAATTCTTTAACTAGCACCTGGTAATAGTAATATTTACATATGAATATTATATTATTCGGAGCTTTGTCTGCTGGGACTATGACTCACACATTTCTCCAGCAAAGTGTATGTGTTATGAAGGAACGTACGTGAAGTACGTGGAGTGTCAGAGCGATGCAATGGGGGAGTATACACCAAGGTGAGTGTCAGAGCGATGTTAGGGGGGGGGGGGGGAAATGTACAGCGAGTGTCAAAGTCGTATTAGGGAGGAATGTACGTGAAGTTCGGTATTAAAACGGTCTTAGGGAGGAAACTACGTTAGGTATGTTTCATAACTATCATCCTCGGGAACGTCTCAGTTATGAACTTATTTCTTCACCAAAGGGTACCTGTAGTTGTGTGTCAAATCGGGGTTAAGGAGGAATGTACGTGAAATCGAGTGTCAAGGCTGTTTCAGGGAGGAATGTACGTGAAGTTGAGTGTCACATCGTATAGTGTATAGTAGGCCGTCATTGTCAAAACCTCTGTCATTTACATTTATTTTAAACTGGGATGAATTCGGAGGATATGCGAAAAGTACAAAAAGTAGAATTTCTCTCACAATACTATGAAAATCTTTCAAATCTATTAATAGTCATCTTCGAAATGCCTTATTTTTTGTCTTCCTATATTTCTAAGTCAGTTTTGATAGATTGGTACCAAACATCAGTGATATGCTCCTCAGTATGTTGTTAATATCCTGTTAACGACACTCCAAAGTTAAAGATGTAATCAGCCTCAAAACCTGTTGGATTTTGTAAACTCTCTTGTCCCAGAAATTTGAAACTTTGCTGGGTTGTCTGTTTCGCCATTGAGTATTTGATGTACGTGGAGAGGTAAATGACGTTTGGGTGACGTAGCGACGGTTACGAATCTGAATGCTGAACAGTTGCGGCCATGGGATAACGTCATGGCTCGTGACTAAGGTTCGCATAGCATATGTTGGGAGAATGTACCACAGCTGTGGAAAAATAAATATTTTTCAACAGCAATTTCTTCTATTTGCTCGTGAATGGTAGAAACAATTTTAGTTTTTTTTTGTGGTCACATGTGTTTAATTTTGTACCTCCTATAATAGATTTATAAGATAAAAGACAAACATAAGATAGTACTTATTTCATTATCCCACTCTGGTAATAAAACTTATTGCAAGTACATGTAGGGTGAATTTGGAAATGTCAAAAATGCCTTTAATCTCCGGTGCCAGTAATTCCAGAACAGGCGTTCATGAGTTCTAAAGTGTTTTAAGGATACCGAGGCCTCCTGCAGACACTTTTACACACCCTCTAGCATTTGTCTTTGTACAGTTAAAACTATGCTTTATAGCTACGCTAATGCGTATAGTTCTTGAAAGTGCATTTCTTAAGGATTCCAGATATATAAATGTGTTCACTGTGAATCTGTAGCTTGTGAAAATATTCAAATTAAAACAAGAATAATTTTAAAAAATAAGCCTTATTTTTTAAATCGCTATTTTTATAGTTCTTGTTTTATTGACATTTAATTCAACTTCAAACTGTGAATTGCTCGATTTTGTAAAGAATTCTTCCATTTAATGTCAATAAAATGAGAACTAGGCCAAAATTGTAAAACTGAGACACGGATTTCCTGTAGGAGTTGTCTTCTAAGGGAAATTATAAAGCAAGTCACGTAAAGTTGAATACTTGAAAATAGCATTTTAAATGTTTTAATTAAAGTTTAAATCGAAATATCTTTGCAACCTACAGATTTACATTGAATAAATTTATATATTTGTGCTTTCAAGAAATATATACATTACCAAAGTATGGTGTTCTATTTGTGCCAAGTTTCCGTCGCCTTTTCAAAACGCGACGTCGCCTTTTGAAACGCGACGTCGCGTTTCGAAACGCGACGTCGTGTTTCGAAACGCGACGTCGCGTTTTTAAAGCACGACGTCGCCTTTTGGAAAACACGACGTCGCCTTTTAAAACGCGACGTCGCGTTTCTTTCCTATGTTTTTGCATTGTAAAACTCGACACAACGGAACTCGACGTCGCGTTTTCAAAAGGCGACGTCGTGTTTCACCCACGTCTTGTTTGGCAATGTTAAAAGATAGGAAAGAAACGCGACGTCGCGTTTTAAAACGCGACGTCGTGTTTTTTAAAAGGCGACATCGCGTTTTCAAAAGGCGACGTCGCGTTTCAAAACGCGTCGCCTTTTGAAACGCGACATCGCCTTTCGAAACCCGACGTCGCCTTTTGAAACGCGACGTGGCCTTTCGAAACGTCGCCTTTCGAAACGCGACGTCGCCTTTTGAAACGCGACGTCGTGTTTTGATAGTAGAACTGCACATGTCCAGGGATCATTTATTTTCAAGAAATTGTGTTGTGACTATAGATACAATGCTTTAGTTAGACAAGACAAATGACATACATGTAGATATATGTAGAAGACTGTGTAAATGAAATTTGTGATAGGAAACTTCGCTGTGCTTATATCCGTCTCAGAAATTAGGTCATGTATATCCATTGAGTATACGCACCCCTCAAGACAAGAACAAGCTGACATTATTAGTGCGCATAATGCATGTATTTAGAAAATGTTTCCTCATTAGCTTTCAGTTACTTGTACAGCGACCAACTAATTTCTTTTCAAGATAATCATCCTGTCCGTCCTCTAAACGTTTGTCAGGCTTTATTATTTTTATATTATTCACATTGTATCATTAATCTTGGGTGTAAAACTCGGCTGTCAGTGTCGTTTATTAATTGACTTTAAATTGCCATTTCACTATGCATTCAGTTTTAGCACAATGCACTCATGGACTCACTAAGTGGAAGCTGTGCCGTTAGTGTCACCCAAAGAGGACATTTAAATGTTGATTAATTTATTTCAACTGGGTTAAAACGGTCCTCGGTGAAAACAGTTTCTACCTAGACGAACACATTTTCACTTGGCTGTAAATCTTTCACCACCAGGTGTAAAAATGGAAGCTGGATTGATCTGCATGTGTGGAAAACATTCCAGCCAGGTGCTTCTCAGGTTAATGATATTAAAAATGACTTACCAAGTTGAGTAATACGTTATTGAATTTGAGCTTTGAACCCTTTGTATAGTTATTTATACGCTATGTAGCGGTTTTAAAATAATTGGGCACTCTATCGCCAAAAAACAAATTCTCTTAGTTCAGATAGGTCAATGCTACCACCACCTATTTTTATCAAAAATAGGAAAATAAGCGTGTAACCATTCCCGGAGAAGCCGCCACAAATTTAGGTTCGTTTATTCCAATCTCAGTTTAGAGTTTCTGCCCTTATTGCTTCGCTCTCCTAACAAAGTCTAGTTTCACGATAACGGTGACAACCTTGTAACCCACAGTTTTGCTGATAGAATTGGAACCCTCTACTATTGTGATTGTCTTATAAATCTCTTGAGATGGTCAAGCGGATAGCTCTGGCTCACTAATAACAAATGCTCCCTAAACCTGCACATGCGCAGTTGAAAGACCAAAAGGCGACGTCGCGTTTCGAAAGGCGACGTCGCGTTTCGAAAGGCGACGTCGCGTTTCAAAAGGCGACGTCGCGTTTCGAAAGGCGACGTCGCGTTTCGAAAGGCGACGTCGCGTTTCGAAGCGCGACGTCGCCTTTTGAAAACGCGACGTCGCTTTTTGAAAACGCGACGTCGCCTTTTAAAAAACACGACGTCGCGTTTTAAAACGCGACGTCGCGTTTCTTTCCTATCTTTTAACATTGCCAAACAAGACGCGGGTGAAACACGACGTCGCCTTTTGAAAACGCGACGTCGAGTTTCGTTGTGTCGAGTTTTACAATGCAAAAACATAGGAAAGAAACGCGACGTCGCGTTTTAAAAGGCGACGTCGTGTTTTTCAAAAGGCGACGTCGTGTTTTAAAAACGCGACGTCGCGTTTCAAAAGGCGACGTCGCGTTTTGAAAAGGCGACGGAAACTTGGCACAAATAGAACACCATACATTGGGGTCTCATTCAACTTCTGGGATGTTCAAGGTGATGATGGCACTGGAAGCATCAAGAAGTGGACACAACCCAATGGTAACGATTGCTCAGGACTCGCTCAAGATTTTATTCTATAGAAACTAAAATCATCTGTATATTGTATCAAATGTGGATACTGAATTCGAACGATACAGTAACCAAAGTAACCTTCCATATTTTCTGTTAGCAAAGAATTTGATACAATCCAGCTATTACATTTATACAATAATTTTTCAGGTGTCGACCTCAACAAAATCATCAAAAACCTGAGGATATACAACACCTTGGATCAGAATTCTAACAAACAATTTACCAAAATCGAAAGTCTCGCAGTGGCACAGCTGAAAAATGAACTGAGTATGAGAGGGAAAAGTCCAAAAGGGACAAAGACAATTCTTGTAGAACGACTGAAAGAAGCGATTGGGGCAAATACAAAGGTAATCAGATAGGCATCAGTAGTAGTAAAAGCGTAAATTGTCCCTCATTTGTGGGGCGCTCACTTCCGGTTGTGTGGGGCGCTGCCCTCAGCCAATCAGAAGCGAGTATTTTGACCAGATGCATTATGGGACATATCCAAGATGGCGGCGTCTGCCTTCTGGTTCAAGATGGCGGCACCTATGTTCAAGATGGTGGCACGCCCGGTGTCGAAAACTGGTCATTTTGTCGGGATGTGGTCATCTAGTGTCGAAAACTGGACCCGGTATGGGTCCCGCTAGACGTTTTGGGGTCTAGGGCAGCCACTAATGGTCCGATGGAGTTGAGTGAGGTATCAATGTGAAGCATTCGTGAAGGGGCATCTCATGGGCTGGGTGTGGGGTTGAAATATCGGCATTCTGCGCATGCGCGGTGGCCCAAGGGTATGAAAATAGACGTTTTGAGAGCTAGGGGAGTCCCTAATGGTCCGATGGAGTTGAGTGAGGTATCAAAGTGAAGCATTCGTGAAGGGGCATCAGATGGGCTGGGTGCATGTAAAATTTTTCCTGAAAAAAAACGGAACACGGACTTTATCGAAAAACCTGGGAAAATGCCTATATGGGGTATGAGGGTATATAGGTCGCCGGGCTTAACGGGGCTTGTCTATCAATAGAGTTATCTCCCCCTAGTTCCAGGGTGGGTGTATGTAAAAATTTTCCTGAAAAAATACGGAATACGGACTTTATCCTAAATTACGGGAAAATGCCTATATGGGGTATGGGAGGTATAGGACCATCCTGGAAACGTACTTCTATACATTTGCGGTAGGGTTGTGAGGTCTCGTTTTACTCGTCTCGTCATTTAGAACATGATAGGAAGTGTTCCCGTGCGAATCGGTGAAATTTTTGAAAAAAGTCACCGAACCCCATATAGTCCCATACTGAGGGTATAGTACCGATGTTTGTCCCCTGGGAAACGTACTTCTATACATTTGCGGTAGGGTTGTGGGGTCTCGTTTTACTCGTCTCGTCATTTAGAACATGATAGGAAGTGTCCCCGTGCGAATCGGTGAAATTTTTGAAAAAAGTCACCGAGCCCCATATAGACCCATACTGGGGTATAGGTTCAATGTTTATCCTGCTGGGAAACCCACTTCTATACATTTGCGGTAGGGTTGTGGGGTCTCGTTTTACTCGTCTCGTCATTTAGAACACGATAGGAAGTGTTGCGGAGCGAATCGGTGAATTTTTTGAAAAAAGTCACCGAGGCCTGGGTAGGCCCATAGGCCTATACTGCATGGCTATGGGTGTATAGGCCCATACAGGGTGGACATGTTGGAGTCTAGGTGAGTCCCTAATGGTCCAATGGGGTCGAGTGAGGTCTTATTTTGAAGCTCTCGTGGAGGAGCACTTGACTACGCTAATGGTTCGTCCGTGTTCAATAGTCTGCGCATGCGCAGTCTGGCCGTAGTATAGAAAACAGGCATTTTGGGTGCTATGTAGGGGTGTGTTTGGGTTAGAGATGAGCTAATCACGGTTCGAATAGGTCGTGTGAGGTGTCAAAGTGAAGCTTGTGTGGGGTAGAGTCAGAATGGTGTATTTTTGAATGCATGTCGCGTTAATCTGCGCATGCGCAGTTGGTTGTAGTAAGTAAAGTGGCCATTTTAGGGCAGTGAAGGAAGTTATTTGGGGTCGAGATGGGCTAATCACGGTTCGAATGCGTCCTGGAAGGTGTCATCTTGTAGTTCTCGGGGTGTACATTCCGATTTGAGAGATGTTCGCGTCATCTGTGACGTCATCGGTGACGTCATCGGTACGAGTAGTAGCGAAAGTGGCCATTTTCGGGCAGTACATGAAGGTATTTGGGGTCGAGATGGGCTATTCACGGTTCGAATGCGTCCTGGAAGGTGTCATCTTGTAGTTCTCGGGGTGTACATTCCGATTTGAGGGATGTTCGCGTCATCTGTGACGTCATCGGTGACGTCATCGGTACGAGTAGTAGCGAAAGTGGACATTTTCGGGCAGTACATGAAGGTATTTGGGATCGAGATGGGCTATTCACGGTTCGAATGCGTCCTCGAAGGTGTCATCTTGTAGTTCTCGGGGTGTACATTCCGATTTGCGGGATGATCGCGTCATCTGTGACGTCATCGGTGACGTCATCGGTGACGTCATCGGTACGAGTAGTAGCGAAAGTGGCCATTTTCGGGCAATACATGAAGGTATTTGGGGTCGAGATGGTGCGGTAGGAATATCATTCTGCGCATGCGCAGACGCAATGCGGAGCTCTCGTCCAATCAGAAGCTAGTATTTCAAATCCGTCACAGAGCTCTCAGCCAATCAGAAGCGAGTATTTTGACCCGGTGCATTATGGGCCATATCCAAGATGGCGGTACGTATGTTCAAGATGGCGGCACATCCGGTGTCGAAAACTGGCCATTCCGTCGGGATGTGGTCACCTAGTGTCGAAAACTGGTCCTTGTATGGGTCCTGCTAGACGTTTTGACGCCATGATATAGACCGGAGAGAGAGAGAGAAAACAACAACAACAAGGATGACACATGAGGGAACAACAACAACAACAAGTTTTTTTTTTCATATAGTTTATTTTCCCCTCCATCATAACATACCCACGCTGGGGGAGCCGCGTTGGGTATGTTTACAATTCAAGAAAGACTCTTGTCCAATCAGAGACCGCCATTTGCATCTGTCCTATTCGTTCCTGTCCGTTAGATGTATTCTTGTCCAATCAGAAGTCGCCATTTCAGAGAGTTCCTTCTTCGGTCATGTTCATTCTGAACCGTTTATTCTAATCATCGTCGGCCAGGCCTGGATATTCTTCGGGCAGCATGTCCTGAAACAGTTGTTTGCGCATTCTGATCGCATTTTCCAGGGCCTCGGTGGGTGGTAAACCCATATCCTCTTCCAAGTGACGCTTGGTTTTCATGATGGACCTGTGCGTGGGGTCCCCTTTCATTTCAAGTGGTAGTAAGGTATACTGTTCATAGATCGCCATGGCTGTTTTCCTGATGCGGGGGCGCATTTGGGTGTACGTCTGTTGTAAATTATCCTCTCCGGCGTCCTCGATCGCTTCAGCGTGAGTATTGATAGCTGCTGTCACAATACGATCCCAGAAGGTAGGTTCTGCCTCACTTTCCTGGGATGAAGGCTGATTCTCTGAGGTCAAGCTCTCCATATCAGTAGATAGACTGTCAGCCATCTTGGATTCGGTATCAGTCGATGCACTCTCATCAATCTCTGTATCAGTATCTGCCTCAACGGGCTCCTCGGCGTCTTCAGTCCCATGTATATTTTTCTGGTGTCGCATCATATCGTAATGTCTGGTGAACGTGCGTTCACACTCAGAACAAGTATAAGCCATGTTGACGGTTGAACGTCGACTGTGCGTGTTTTGGGAATACGCTCGCTTTTATAGACAGTAACGCCCATCAACGCTTAGCTCAACGCTTCAACGCCCTGGTGAATTAGCTCAGAAGCTCTGATTTCATGGAATTGACACCAATTCATCGAAATGCAGTGACGCCCGTCAACGTCCGTCGTTACGCCTTAACACTCGTCTCAACGCTTTAACACACTTTCTTAATGCTTTAACGTTGTTTAATGATGCGTTCGAACAAATGTTTCTTTTGTGCTATTGCTCTGACATACGCCGCTTTCCAGTTCATGCCCGAGGTTTTCAACATCGACGCTGTTCTTTCAATTTCCATATGGACTGGGTCCTTATCCAACAATTTCATATGGGTCAGTAAGTCGACATACTGCTGACGTAAAGCCCGTCGTAGTCTGGGTGCCAATCTGTTATGGGCTAAAATTGCAGCTTCCTCTTTCGAATACCCTTTGCGTTGAAACTTGTTTCCTGTGGCCTCCAACATCCCACCCATCTCGGCGTCCATACTTTCTTTGAACAAATCCTTCCATAGCCTCGAGTTCACATTATGTTCTTCAACCTCGGGTTGGGCCTTCACGGTTGGGTGATATTCCAGGACTGATGGTATGAAGCGGGCCCGCTGTATGGGGGTGGGCTTCTGCTGCTGCTCTGCCAGGAGTGCACTCGGCGGATGGTGTAGGGGTATATGCCGTTGTGGTGATTCCTCGCCGGGTAACAGGTGGGTCGTCAGCCGACGATCTTCGGGGGTATGGGCTTTTAAATCTACGAACAGGTAGCCGTACGGACGAATTGTCGCTTCTTGAAACGCCCGCATAAAATGGTCAATGTTCTGAGGATAAATTCGACTACCAAACACACGGATTTGTGCTCTATCAATGGGATTGGAGAACAACACAAAGTATTGGCAGTTCAAGGCAATATCTCTGGACGCCTTCCCTTGAGGAAAGAGATTCTGAGTCAAATAGATGACGGACAGATTTCGATGATGGGACCCTTTGGTGAATAGGTCGGCGATTTTCGAATTGTCCTTGGCCGCACTCATCAGATCATCGAGCACTACCACGTTGGTCTGCTCGGAATCGAAGTAATAGGGTTCGTCTATGTCGTGAGGAATTCCTGGAACAAAGCTCACATTCTGTAGTCGTGCAGTTTCGTAGGCGGGCTGCCATTGGCTATAACACCAAACAACACGTGTCGGAGCTGGGGTTGCCACACCTTCCTCTAAGAACTTCATCACCCAGGACGTCTTTCCACACCCCGTAGGGCCGCTCACCGTCATCGTATAAGGGTGCTCTAATACTGTCGTGTGTGACGTAGGTGTTGATCGTTCCTCGCGCGTACTTTGAATTTGCACGTTATCGGGACTCCGTTCCTTGAGATGGCTTCGCTGTATATGTCTACGTAGATTAAATGGCGTGGAAAATGACTTCGAACACAAGTGACATGCGTAAACCATGGCTCTCATCTCCACGGACACCAGGCGTATAATGAAGCTTTCACAGATGCATGTGTGTTTATATGCAAGAGCTCCGAGCTCGCGGAGCTCTTGGAGCTCCGGAGCTCATGGAACTCGGAGCTCCGGAGCTCCGACGCCACCACCGGGCGTTGACGGGCGTTGCTACAAGAGAACTCGGAGCTCCGGAGCTCCGGAGGTCACTTCCGCTTCCGTTCACGTGACCGGAACTGACCTTTGACCCCGGCGCGCGCGGTGTAAAGGTTTCCACCGCGGTGGAAGCCCACCCCCATACAGCGGGCCCGCTTCATACCATCAGTCCTGGAATATCACCCAACCGTGAAGGCCCAACCCGAGGTTGAAGAACATAATGTGAACTCGAGGCTATGGAAGGATTTGTTCAAAGAAAGCATGGACGCCGAGATGGGTGGGATGTTGGAGGCCACAGGAAACAAGTTTCAACGCAAAGGGTATTCGAAAGAGGAAGCTGCAATTTTAGCCCATAACAGATTGGCACCCAGACTACGACGGGCTTTACGTCAGCAGTATGTCGACTTACTGACCCATATGAAATTGTTGGATAAGGACCCAGTCCATATGGAAATTGAAAGAACAGCGTCGATGTTGAAAACCTCGGGCATGAACTGGAAAGCGGCGTATGTCAGAGCAATAGCACAAAAGAAACATTTGTTCGAACGCATCATTAAACAACGTTAAAGCATTAAGAAAGTGTGTTAAAGCGTTGAGACGAGCGTTAACGCGTAACGACGGACGTTGACGGGCGTCACTGCATTTCGATGAATTGGTGTCAATTCCATGAAATCAGAGCTTCTGAGCTAATTCACCAGGGCGTTGAAGCGTTGAGCTAAGCGTTGATGGGCGTTACTGTCTATAAAAGTGAGCGTATTCCCAAAACACGCACAGTCGACGTTCAACCGTCAACATGGCTTATACTCGTTCTGAGTGTGAACGCACGTTCACCAGACATTACGATATGATGCGACACCAGAAAAATATACATGGGACTGAAGACGCCGAGGAGCCCGTTGAGGCAGATACTGATACAGAGATTGATGAGAGTGCATCGACTGATACCGAATCCAAGATGGCTGACAGTCTATCTACTGATATGGGGAGCTTGACCTCAGAGAATCAGCCTTCATCCCAGGAAAGTGAGGCAGAACCTACCTTCTGGGATCGTATTGTGACAGCAGCTATCAATACTCACGCTGAAGCGATCGAGGACGCCGGAGAGGATAATTTACAACAGACGTACACCCAAATGCGCCCCCGCATCAGGAAAACAGCCATGGCGATCTATGAACAGTATACCTTACTACCACTTGAAATGAAAGGGGACCCCACGCACAGGTCCATCATGAAAACCAAGCGTCACTTGGAAGAGGATATGGGTTTACCACCCACCGAGGCCCTGGAAAATGCGATCAGAATGCGCAAACAACTGTTCCAGGACATGCTGCCCGAAGAATATCCAGGCCTGGCCGACGATGATCAGAATAAACGGTTCAGAATGAACATGACCGAAGAAGGAACTCTCTGAAATGGCGACTTCTGATTGGACAAGAATACATCTAACGGACAGGAACGAATAGGACAGATGCAAATGGCGGTCTCTGATTGGACAAGAGTCTTTCTTGAATTGTAAACATATCCAACGCGGCTCCCCCAGCGTGGGTATGTTATGATGGAGGGGAAAATAAACTATATGAAAAAAAACTTGTTGTTGTTGTTGTTCCCTCATGTGTCATCCTTGTTGCTGTTGTTTTCTCTCTCTCTCCGGTCTATATCATGGCGTCAAAACGTCTAGCAGGACCCATACAAGGACCAGTTTTCGACACTAGGTGACCACATCCCGACGAAATGGCCAGTTTTCAACACCGGATGTGCCGCCATCTTGAACATACGTGCCGCCATCTTGGATATGGCCCATAATGCACCGGGTCAAAATACTCGTTTCTGATTGGCTGAGAGCTCTGTGACGGATTTGAAATACTCGCTTCTGATTGGACGAGAGCTCCGCATTGCGTCTGCGCATGCGCAGAATGATATTCCTACCGCACCATCTCGACCCCAAATATCTTCATGTACTGCCCGAAAATGGCCACTTTCGCTACTACTCGTACCGATGACGTCACCGATGACGTCACAGATGACGCGATCATCCCGCAAATCGGAATGTACACCCCGAGAACTACAAGATGACACCTTCCAGGACGCATTCGAACCGTGATTAGCCCATCTCGACCCCAAATACCTTCCTTCACTGCCCCAAAATGGCCGCTTTACTTACTACAACAAACTGCGCATGCGCAGATTAACGCGACATGCATTCAAAAACACACCATTCTGACTCTACCCCACACAAGCTTCACTTTGACACCTCACGCGACCCATTCGAACCGTGATTAGCTCATCTCTAACCCAAACACACCCCTACATAGCACCCAAAATGCTTGTTTTCTATACTACGGCCAGACTGCGCATGCGCAGACTATTGAACACGGACGAACCATTAGTGTAGTCAAGTGCTCCTCCACGAGAGCTTCAAAATAAGACCTCACTCGACCCCATTGGGCCATTAGGGACTCACCTAGACTCCAACATGTCCACCCCGTATGGGTCTATACACCCATAGCCATGCAGTATAGGCCTATGGGCCTACCCAGGCCTCGGTGATTTTTTTCAAAAATTTCACCGATTCGCTCCGCAACACTTCCTATCGTGTTCTAAATGACGAGACGAGTAAAACGAGACCCCACAACCCTACCGCAAATGTATAGAAGTGGGTTTCCCAGTAGGATAAACATTGAACCTATACCCCAGTATGGGTCTATATGGGGCTCGGTGACTTTTTTCAAAATTTTCACCGATTCGCACGGGCACACTTCCTATCATGTTCTAAATGACGAGACGAGTAAAACGAGACCCCACAACCCTACCGCAAATGCATAGAAGTACGTTTCCCAGGGGGACAAACATCGGTCCTATACCCTCAGTATGGGACTATATGAGGCTATATCGTACTTTTTCAAAAAATTTCACCGATTCGCACGGGGACACTTCCTATCATGTTCTAAATGACGAGACGAGTAAAACGAGACCCCACAATCCTACCGCAAATGTATAGAAGTACGTTTCCCAGGATGGTCCTATACCTCCCATACCCCATATAGGCATTTTCCCGTAATTTAGGATAAAGTCCGTATTCCGTATTTTTTCAGGAAAATTTTTACATACACCCACCCTGGAACTAGGGGAAGATAACTCTATTGATAGACAAGCCCCGTTAAGCCCGGCGACCTATATACCCTCATACCCCATATAGGCATTTTCCCAGGTTTTTCGATAAAGTCCGTGTTCCGTATTTTTTTCAGGAAAAATTTTACATGCACCCACCCAGCCATCAAATACCCCTTCACGAATGCTTCACTTTGATACCTCACTCGACCCCATCGGTCCATTAGTGGCTCCCCTAGCTCTCAAAACGTCTATTTCCATACCCTTTGGCCACCGCGCATGCGCAGAATGCCGACATTTCAACCCCACACCCAGCCCATCAGATGCTCCTTCACGAATGCTTCACATTGATACCTCACTCAACTCCATCGGACCATTAGTGGCTGCCCTAGACCCCAAAACGTCTAGCGGGACCCATACCGGGTCCAGTTTTCGACACTAGATGACCACATCCCGACAAAATGACCAGTTTTCGACACCGGGCGTGCCACCATCTTGAACATAGGTGCCGCCATCTTGAACCAGAAGGCAGACGCCGCCATCTTGGATATGTCCCATAATGCATCCGGTCAAAATACTCGCTTCTGATTGGCTGAGGGCAGCGCCCCACACAACCGGAAGTGAGCGCCCCACAAATGAGGGGCAATTTACGCTTTTACTACTACTGGCATCATCATAGATGTCACAAATTGTCAAGTTCGAAACAATGAGGTACAAAGTTATAGAAACCTGTTGCAATGAAAGAGGCCAAAAATGTCAAATGATACACAGTGAAACTGATTCAAATATCGACTTACGACAACAGTGTCAACATAGAAAATGGTAGCATGCTGCATAAAGTGACCAGTCTGTTAGTATTAATGGTAGCATGCTGCATAAAGTGACCAGTCTGTTAGTATTAATGGTAGCATGCTGCATAAAGTGACCAGTCTGTTAGTATTAATGGTAGCATGCTGCATAAAGTGACCAATCTGTTAGTATTAATGGTAGCATGCTGCATAAAGTGACCAGTCTGTTAGTATTAATGGTAGCATGCTGGATAAAGTGACCAGTCTGTTAGTATTAATGGTAGCATGCTGCATAAAGTGACCAGTCTGTTAGTATTAATGGTAGCATGCTGCATAAAGTGACCAATCTGTTAGTATTAATGGTAGCATGCTGCATAAAGTGACCAGTCTGTTAGTATTAATGGTAGCATGCT
>JAVTVY010024286.1:0-89946 GCA_036873755.1 Hanleya hanleyi
GAAATTGCAACGGCACAAGGCGGGTCTCCGAACGTTGGTGAAGAAAACGGGTAGTGTCAAGCAGAAGAAACAGGTGTTACAGCGCGGTGGATTTCTCGGCGCACTCCTGGCGCCCTTAGCCGTTGGTGTACTAGGTCCGTTACTCGGGTCCATGTTGGGACGCTAATATGGAACATACGAAAAAAATGATGCTGGTCGAACCTCGACTGTTACAGAGTTTACAATCGCCCTACCCCGTCCCGGCCACCGTGCAACAACTCCAGTCTCTGGATGAAGAAATGAATAATATACTGCAACGTCGATTGCCCGATCACGAGAAAATTCAACTCTACCATCATACGCTGAACCAGTACCAGACGTTTATGGATCAATATAGAGGGAGGAGTAGTACTAGTACGCCACCACCACCACTACCTACTACCACTACGCCTACCCCACCACTCCCACCGTCATCCTCGGCCTCACCTGAACTGGAACAGGAAGTGTTGGCCAGTGTGCCTAAAGCCTACAAGACCAAGGCCCGTTTATTGTTGGAGCGGGTGAAACAGCATCCCGATATGAGTTGGAACAATGAAGGAAAACTACTGATTCGAAACCAAGTGGTACCGGGGTCTCATATGACCGATTTGATCAACGATATGGTGCGTTCTCGCAAACACTCTAATCCCCCGGGCTGGGAAGCCTTTGCTCAGGCGTTAAAAGACAATCACATCCCACAAGAATTGGTAGGAAATCCTAACCGTTGGACCTTTATGTCGAACACCCGACACCAACCACCACCACCACCACAACCCTCTGCCTCTTGGGAGCCCATGTCACCACCCAAAACACCCCAACCACGACGAAGGGGACTTAACGCATCTAAGGTACAGCGACGATCACCACGCGGCCGTAAAGCACCCAAGGCCTGGGAATCTTTATAAAACCCGGTGCAGAAGCCAGAACCACTCAGTCATCATGTTTTACCTGACGTTGCCCAGTAATAGTTCACTCGACGTGTTTCCTGACAACACCTTGACCAAGTATGTCACGCAATTACCACAACCGTTACATTTACCGGGACGATGGGAATGTGGACTGGTGGAAATTCAATACCCTTACTCATGGTACAACGTACAAGACGGTGAAGTATGGTACGAAGTGGTCTACGAAGAAAAAATCTACAGACTCACTCTCCCCGCAGGCCAATACGATACGCCGCAGAAGTTCGTACAGGCTCTGAATGCCTTGATGGAGTACAAGACTTTAAAGGAGAGCGTGGCTGAGGCAACCACGCTGACAGCCTTACGCTTCAAGAGAAACATAACCTTCGAGGTCAACGTACACAACGACAAGAGCTGTCTCCTGCTCACCTCTGCCGTGAGAGTGAAACTCAGTTCTACACTACAGGAAATGTTAAGGCTGCCTCACCACGTCATATACAAGGGAGCCACCATTGTCTACGGGACCCATTTGATGGATATGAATGTAGGTAGGTACGGACTGTACGTCTACTCGGATGCCGTGGACAGCCATATTGTGGGTGATGTGAACACACCTCTGTTACGGGTGGTGCCCATTAGCAAAACGTATGGCGAACAAGCCACCCACAGTTTCAACCCTATCATGTTCCTGCCCGTACGCCATACCGATATCGAGACGATCACGGTGGATATAAGAGATGACACGGGACGCCCGATCCCATTCGAACGAGGAAAAGTGGTGTTGACACTTGCTTTTCAACAAACCCGCTCTCCTCACTTCGTATAATATGTACGTACCTTACCAGTGTCATACACCCAGCTATGCCGACTACTACAAGAAACAAACGGGAGGAGGCATGCCCATGTTTAGCGGGGCACGCATGCAACGAGGTCACGGATTGGGAAACATACTGGGCAGCATTGTGAAAACATTTTTACCCATGGTAACACGGGGTGTGAAAGCGGTGGGGAAACAAGCGGTACGCAGTGGATTGCGCGTGGCCGGTGATGTGATGGAAGGCACAGCACCCCGACAAGCCTTCAAACGACGGGCTAAAGAAGCCGGGAGTGTGTTGATCGCCAAAGCCCTTAAAAGACAAACGCCGACACCGCGAAGAGTCAGTCGACGGCCAACCCACCGACGACGCACACCCCAGAGGAGGAGAAGGACTAAGCCCCAGAAGAAAAAGAAGAGAAGTAGTAGGAGAGATATCTTCGCATAATGGCCTTCATTCACTCCGAGTCCTGTCCGTCTACCAACAGTGAATTGGATTTGTGGACTATTCCACCCACCCAAACCAGTGTAGCCGAAGGACGTTGGGTAGAACATCGACCCCTGGCTAGCCTGACGGGAGTGGGTCCCGTCGAATTTTCCATTGAAAACAATGATACGGCCTACCTGGATTTAGCCCACACCTACTTGTACGTCAAAGCTAAAATAACGAACAAGGACGGGACGGACCTAGCGGCCACTGCGAATGTAACCCCGGTGAATCTTTGGCTGCACTCCATGTTCCAACAGGTGGATATCAGTCTGAACGATAGACTCATCAGTACGTCCACCAATACATATCCGTATCGAGCCTACCTGGAGACGCTGTTGTCGTACGGCAATGATGCCAAACTATCACACTTACAAGCTGCGCTGTACCACAGGGATACACCCGGATACATGAACATGCTACTCCCTGGCAATACTGGGTACGCCAGACGCAAAAGATTAGCAAGCGCAAGCAAGTCCATCGATATGATGGGACGACTGCACGCCGATCTGTTCATGCAAGACCGCTACATGATAAACGGTGTAACCATCAAGATCAAGTTGATCCGTTCCTCACCTACGTTTGCCTTAATGGCCGGTGGGGAGGGAGCTATCGATTACAACATCATCATTGAAGATGCAGCCCTGTTTGTCCGTACGGTAGATTTGCAACAGGGGGTGTTGCTGAGTCACATGCAAGCCTTAGCGAAAAAACCAGCCCTGTATCCCATCCGACGCGTACAGACCAAGGTGTTCTCGGTGCCCGCAGGTACGATGATGGCCAACAGAGAGAATTTATTTCTAGGAGATCTGCCTAAACGTCTTACCCTGGCGTGTGTGACCAACACCACATTCAATGGAAATTGGGCTGAGAATCCGTTCAACTTTGAACATTTCAACATCAACTTTGTGGCACTGCACGTGGCCGGCCATCAAATTCCAGCCCGACCCTTACAACCGAACTTTACTAACGGAAACTATGTGCGCACCTACCTGAACCTGTTTACAGCCACAGGACAAAACAACCAGGACGAAGGCAATACCATCAGTCGAAAAGACTTTAGCCGTGGGTACACATTGTTCGCCTTTGACCTCACCCCTACCTTGGAACACGATCATCAACTGGCTTTACTGAAGAAAGGCAACCTACGGTTGGAACTGCGTTTCTCCGTGGCTCTACCCAGCACCATCAACGTGATTTGCTACGCCGAGTTTGACAACGTCATCAGCGTGGATGCGCAAAGAAACGTGCTGTGTGACTTCTCCAGCTAAACATGGATACAGAACAGCTGATGCGCATACTCCAGCGAGATGCCAAGATCCCCTTTCGAGGTGTGTTTCCACGCAATGTGTTTCCCACCCACTCCACCACTCCAGCAGCCTACATCCTAAATACAGACACGAAGAGTCGACCCGGTGAACATTGGATAGCGGTGTACGTGGACACCCAAGGCCAAGGTGAATACTTTGATTCCTACGGACTTGCACCCCTCCATACCGATTTGGTGAAATTCATGGACGTCTCCACGACAGAGTGGCGTTGGAATACGCAAAGATTACAAGGACCCTTGAGTAGTGTGTGCGGACAGTACTGTGTGTTTTATCTCACTCACCGGAGTAGAGGACATTCTATGCCCACCATTGTACATATGTTTGATGATTATTGTCAAGCCGAAGACCGTGATGTCCTCGTCTATGACTGGACGGCCTCTCGTTTTAATGTGCATGCTCCATTTCTCTGGTTAACTTAAATGTACTGCGTGCGCGCGCGCAGACCACTATTATTATTATTATCACATTGTTATGACGTTGTTGTTCTGACGTTCATTGTTGTTGAATAAATTGATGAAAAAACACAAAAAAATGATTTGACTTTTTCTCTTTATTTAAGTCAATAAGAATGATGAGTTAATATATATATATACAAATAGAATACAGGGTATAAATAGTAGGGTATGTACACACATAGTAGTGATTAAGGTACAAAAAAAAGTTCTTTGTCAGGAGTAGGATTCGAACCTACGCGGGATTTCACCCCACCAGCACTTAATACCGGCGCCTTAGACGACTCGGCCATCCTGACTTTTACAGTTTTATAACTCGTGTATCCACAGTTATTAGTGTTCCACATTTTTTTACAAGTCCAAGTAGGTAGTGCTCACACCGTCGGCCAATACTTTTCGTTTGGGGTAAAAGAAAGTAAAGGCATCTCTTTGCTGGATATAGGTCCGCATCTGGCGGTCGACGACCCGGAATCCTCGATTCGTGCCACTCGCACTGGCCTGGCTTTGCAATACACCCAGGTAGAGATCTTTGTCGATGTTAGCATCGCGCCGGCTCACCCCTTTGCAGCTAAACTTATCCTCTCCGCCTCCATCTCCACCGTAACAGTAGTAGGTCTTGGAGGAGAGCGCGATCATAGCATCCCCGCTCCACTCCAGCTTGAAGAGCCCGGGTGTCCGCTTATCGTAGGTGTAGTGATCGCGTCGGGGTAGCCACTGGTCCCGTTCCGCCTCATATTGTACCCGTAACTCGGGTTTGACGAGAGACTCCCAGTCCGGGTGGGAAACGGCCATGTAGGCCGAATCTGTGTCCATTTCTATGAGTTGCCAGTCTGAGGGGTGAAAATATACACCCATAAAATCATAGATGAATTCCAGCATCCTCAGCTTGGCCACCTGATAGACCATACAGCCAATTTGGAGGGGTAAATTGTACCGGATAGTGTTCTTGGCTGAAGTGACTTCATAAGTATCGTCATCGATCACGTCCACGGATCGAAACAGCGGGGAATTGACTTTTTTGCGAGCTTGGGTAGTCGTGCAAATGTTCACGTTGACGTGCTTATCCTGGTTCGTTACCGTTTTTCCATAATAACCATTGCCAGTGAGTTTCCAACATTCAGCCATGATGGCCTGACTCGGGTCTTGATCACCTTGACGACGGGCCTTCGTCACGAGCTCCGCATTCTCCGCAAAACAAGCCTCAGGTACGTACTGGATTACCTGATAGATTTGAGTAATTTCCAAACCGTGCTTCATATACCACTGCAGTAAGGGGGTACCCAGCAAGATTTTATCCCCCCACATACTTCCAATTAACATGCGGCGAGGTTTAGGCAAACACTCGTGTTGCTCCGCATAGGCACCCATGGTCTCTCCAATGTCAGACCGACCCACCAGCGTGTTCTTGAAGATAGGCGGACACTGGGCGAAGAGGGACTTGAGAGTGTCGGGAACATGCACATCACATTCTACAAAGCCGTAGAGCTGACCCGAACGAATGGCGTCCAACATCTGGGGTAGACTCAGCAATCGCCGACGACTCAAGGGATATTCACGCTCTTTTAGGAACCGTTGTAAATGAGGTAGGGCCTGACACATGGTGTGGAAGTCACACTCCCACATCTCTATGAGATGGAATCCTCGCTCTTTGACATAATCTCCGTTGACCACTACTTCGCCCCGTAATTCTTGTGCCGATTTTCCACGTCGATCATTGAAGCGTCCAGCGCTGAATTCGCATTCGTGGCCGTGCCAGTAACACCCATAAAATTGGAATACAGTGGGTGTGCCTTGAACAAGGGCAAACCCATCGACGGGAAGTCGGCGATCTCCTATCCGCTTCTCTGTGGCGTTGGTCTGGTGACGAATATAAATGGCCCGTCGATAGGCTTCCCAATCTAACCACTGGTCGGCGAGATGCTTGTACGGCGTCCGTTGCGGTGTAAAATGCCTACCTTCTGCCATCCAACGTGTATAATGCCCACTGGGCATAGGTTGTGCGAGCGACCACAGGTACAAGGCATTGGCGTCAAAACCGATGATTTTGGCACACGGTTTTCCACTAGGGAGAGTAGTCACATCCTTCTCATGGTAGCGGTGGAAAATAATACTGGGGCCACCCACAATGTTCCGCTTCAAACAATCGTGCATGTCTGCATCTTTTTTTTGAATCAGTGAAAAGTAGGTTGGACAGTCTTGAAAGAGATGGCGAAGCGCCAGACCCGGTAAACTTAAGCACTCTTTGAAGATGTCCACATGCATTTGTCGCCGGAAGAGTTGCACCATTTTCTCGGCCGCTTCGAGAAAGGGCACGACGTCCAAATTGTTGTACCACACCAGGAAATCTCGCAACGTCTTCATGCTGTGGCAGTTCCATACCTGTTGGAGTTCGATGTAGGTGGCCTCCGGCAGAGCTTCTCCTTTCAGGTCATTGTAAAACGCTTCCCGGCAGGGCAACTGGGTGTCTTCTAAGCGGTCCAGGCTCGTCATATAGCTGTAAGGAAAGTAACCTTTGGTTTGTGCACAGTCATAGGCCTTGACCCACTGGTCATAGCTACAATTGGGAGCTAAATAGTTCCGTACATCGAGGAAATGCAGTGATGTGGTAGTGAGGGCCATGTGGTTGTTGATCTTCTTGATCACCGACTTGAGGGTATGGGACTGCGCTAAGTAAGGGTAAAGAAATTCCTTCACCATGTTCAAGTCGTATCGCCCCGAATTGAAGCCGAGCACCGGTAACTGACCTAAGTATTGAAGGAACCGTAATTTCAATTTCTCCGCATAAGGTTTAGGTAATGGGACATCCTGCGACTGTAGAGGCGGGGACGGCTGGGACTCGCACTCGGACTCTTCATCGTCGCTGAACGCTACACCCGGTTCAGGAATGCGGTCGTCCAGCTGGGTCAGTACGTCGTCGAACTTGGCCACCAACAATTCCGTACTGGCCGCACTGACTCGCTCTAAATAGTCCATCATACGGGTGATCAACTCATGGGCTTCTCCCGTTGACACGAAACGCACCGGTGCAGCGTCATAGCCAGGTACATTGGATGAAATGCTGACACTGAGGGGAATATGTCGCTGTGTCCACTGCGTTTTAGCCGAAAACAGGTCCATGGGCTCCAACAGGGCCTCAAAATCATAGCATGCCCGGTAGGGAAAATAACGGTCCTCTTCCGGTATGATGATACCCTCATCGGCCAGGTCCTGGAAAATAGTCGGTGTATTATGATACACTCCACCCGGATAGACTCGCTTGACACTGTTGTCACACATTTTCTCGTGGTGATGTAAGTTGAAAGACCGGTTAAACACACGATGGCATTGGGCACAACTGAAAGACTGAGCGTACAGGCTCATATTGGTAATGAGCGAAAAATGACTCACGCCATTGTCATCGAACACATTCACTTTCATCGTAGCAACATACCGTTCTGTGGATCGCCGAACCAATTCAGCCACAAAGGTGTCGTCATCCTCTCGTCGTAATCGATAGACAAAGATATTAATACCAAACAGGGACTCAACATCATCCAAATGCTTGAAGGGGACACCACGGAAGTGCCGCTTATCCATGCCGTGCTGCTCTAAATATTCCTCCCAATAGCCATCGGCCACTGTGTCACAAGTCTTGGGGTCACACTCGTCCACATGCACGGCCAAACACCGAAACAGACATTTCCGGTCTTTGTAGGGACCCTTGAGCCCTCCTGTTAATGCATACAGGCCTTTTCGAAGTAGCAACCACGAGGGGAGTTGTACAGGAGTAGCACCGATCGGGTGATCTCGCATTTTCGTAACGAAAAATGTAACGTTAGTGACCATTTCCACCAGCCATTGGGTATTGGGGCGTTGCAACCGAGCCCATTCCAATGGATCCAACGTAGTCAATTGATCGATGAGTGGCTGCTGAGAAATCGCATCCGTCACGGTGAACGGCTGATCAAACACATAGGTATTATTGCTGGGATAAAAATACCGCAGTTGGTCCGTCTCTTTGTGCCGTAAGATATACCCAAATGTGACATTCAACTTATAGGCTGTCACCTGATCTTTGAAAATGTTCTCGGCATAGGTAGTGAGATACGTGAGGTCCTCCAACCGAAAATTGTATAAATCCAAAAGACGACGATCACGATGAAAACAATGGCGTATGGTAGCCCAGTGTCGTTGATAAATGGCCCTGACACCCACATCTTCAGGCAAGACTTCAACCGGAGGTGCTGCTGGGTCCAAGGGAAAATGTTCTCCACGTCTCATGCTTTTCATACAAGCGGATAGGCAAGCCAGACAGAAATGCAGGCAGGCAGGCAGGCAGGCAGGGAGGCAGGTCAGGTAAGTCAGATTGAATACACCCTTACCCTAAAAATGAACTCCTTTTATAGCCAATTTCATCTCATTTGCATATTTTCAACCGAGAACAGGCCACCATCTTGAACACGACCACCCTCACCCTAGAAAAACAAGCCACCATCTTGAAAACGACCACCCTAACCTAGAAAAACAAGCCGCCATCTTGAAAAACGACATATGCAAATGAGAGAGAGAGAGAGAGGGGAAAAGCTCGGGGATCGGGAAACGGACACCGACCACCCCCACCCTACAAAAAACAAGCCAACATCTTGAAACCGACTACATATGCAAATGAGCGGGGGAAAACCCATCACACACACAAACAAGCCGCCATCTTGAATACGACCACCCCTAACCTAGAAAAACAAGCCGCCATCTTGAACATATGCAAATGAAGAGGGGGGAAAACCCCATCACACACACAAAACAAGCCGCCATCTTGAATACGACCACCCCTAACATACAAAAACTAGCCGCCATCTTGAAACCGACCACCCCTAACCTAGAAAAACTAACCGCCATCTTGAATCAACACCAATGAACCCTAACAAGCCGCCATCTTGAAACCGACCACCCCTAACCTAGAAAAACTAGCCGCCATGTTGAATCAACACCAATGAACCCAATAACCTCATTTGCATAGACTCACGCATGCGCATACACTCACGCATGCGCATCAATCACCTCATTTGCATATTGTACTCCTCATTTACATAGACTCACGCATGCGCATACACTCACGCATGCGCATACACTCACGCATGCGCATCAATCACCTCATTTGCATATTCTACTCCTCATTTACATACACTCACGCATGCGCATACACTCACGCATGCGCATACACTCACGCATGCGCACACATACAATCACCCCTCATTTCCATAAATACTCCTCATTTACATTGACTCACGACATGCGAACCCCCCCTATGACAACCCAATTATTCACTCCGCGCATGCGCAGTGAGGCGCTAAAAACTCCAGATGCTTACACCCTACTACTCACATGGCTAGTCAATGTAGGTCAAAGGGTAAGTGTAACAAGAATGGCTGCACTAGATTTCACCATCCCCTTCTACACTCTGATCCACCAAGTGTTAGTGGAACTTCACCTCTAGACAAAGGAAGTATCATGCCGGTTGTCAGAGTCACTTTCCGTTCCGCAAACGGAAAAATGCGTGAAGGTAATATATTAGTAGACAGTGGCGCTGGAACTACCATCATCTGACGAGACTTTGCCAAAGCCCTCGGTCTAAGTCTAGCGGTAGTAGGTGGTGAGCAAATTGACCAGCCTCACAGCAGAAGGCTCAAGTTTTGGGTTTCTCCCTTGAACGGAGGGGAGGAATATAGTATCGAAGCTCACGAAGTAGACCAGACTATCATTAGCGTTCCAGCATTAGATAGGCCCTGGCTGAAGTCATTCTCCCATCTGTCGGACTTGAGTTTCTCTCACAAAGCTGGTCCAGTAGATGTTATTTTGGGAGTACATTATAGCCATCTCCATGCAGAGAGTGATCGAGACACGCCAAGGTTTGCCATTCGAGCCAGTGGCAAAGAAAACTGTACTTGGATGGTACATAATTGGGCCAAATCAGGAGAAATCCTCATCAGTGTGTTCGGTGAATTTTGTTGAGAAAATTGATCTCCAGAAGTTCTACGAATTTGAAACTCTGGGAGTCCAAGCATCAGAATGTTTCTGCCCAAAGCCAGCAATATCTCGTTATGACAAACGTGCTCTGGATTTGATGGAAGCGTCCTGCATCAAAAGAGGTGATCGCTACACAATAGGCTTACCTTGGAAGAGGGATCCAGGACAGTTGCCAGACAACTATCCTCTTGCGGAGAAAAGACTTGAATCGTTGGAAAGGTCTTTGCTGAAGAATCCTGCCAAGGCGCAGATGTACTCTGATGCCATTACGGACTATGAGAAAAATGGCTGGTCCTGTCCTGTAACAGAGGAGGAGTTGAAATCTGATATCAAGCCAGTCAGTTACTTACCTCATCACGGCGTCTATCGGCCAGAAAAACTAAGCACACCACTCAGAATTGATCCTGCAAGCCCGTACCAGGGTATATCTCTGAATTCCTTCCTATACAAAGGACCTGGCCTTATTGGCAACTTACTGGGAGTTTTACTCCGGTTCGGGGAAGACAACGTGGCCTTTGCAGGAGATATATCAAAAATGTACCTGCAGATCTGTCTTCCAGAGGAAGATACCCATCTCCATCGATATTTATGGCGAGATCTGGACACAACGAAGAAGCCCACCGTCCATCGTCTTTTGCGTGTAACGTTTGGCACCAAAGCTTCTCCGGATATGGCGAGTTATGTCATGCTTCGCATTGCTGATGAACACAAGGATAGTCAGCCAGATGTGTCGACCATTCTCCAACGGGATCGTTATATGTACGATCTGATTCACTCCTGTCCCACTGTAGATGTGGCTTTGGAACGCATCAGAGGCCTGGAAAGTGCTTTACAGACTGGTAGTTTCGAAATTAAGGAATGGTTCATTTCGTCAGAATCAGCCAAATGACAGTTGGCCTCAGCCAAGCTGGATCAGATGACAAAACCTGTCGATGTTGAGGAAAATCAACTGATCACCACGTCGAATAACCAAGAACCAGATTCTTCAGGCGAAGTGAATCTGGATGGACAAGAAGATGTCAAAACTTTGGGTGTGGGATGGAATCCCAAAACCGACAAGTTGAAGTTTGCAGTGAAGCCACTGCATCTGAACAAGTTCACAAAGAGAAACATTCCTGTCAAAGATGTCTATGCTGTATGACCCTTTGGGGTTAGCATCGTGTGTCACTATTAAAGCCAGAGTCGCAATGCAGGAGATCTGGAGATGCAAAGAGTACGATTGGGATGACCCATTACCGAATGAAATGGGGGAACTGTGGAAAGGTTTGTTCAGAGACATTGAAGATCTAAAGTCAGTGGAGTTTCCGAGATGTTTAAAGCCTGAAGATGCTTATGGTGAATCGGAGATGCACGTGTTTTCTGATGCCAGCAAGATGGCATATGGTGCAGTAGCCTATCTCTTGTGGCATACACCAAGAGGTCCTGAGGTCCGGCTTATTTCAGCAAAGGCAAGAGTGGCTCCCTTACACCATACCACCATACCCAGACTGGAGCTCATGGCAGCTCTCATTGCTTCACGACTAGCGAAGACCGTTACTGATGAGTTCAAGCAGAAGCCAGTCAAAGTCACCCTATGGACGGACTCTCAAATCGTTTTACATTGGCTTCATACAGAGTCCATTACGATGAAGGCCTTTGTTGGGGTTCGTGTGGCCGAGATTCAGAGTACCTGGGATCCTGTGAATCGGAGGTTCGTCCCGACAAACCTCAATCCAGCAGAAGATCTGAGTAGAGGACTTTCAGCAGAAGATTTAGGTGGTCGTTGGATTCACGGTCCGTCTTTTCTGAAAGAGCCACAGCAAAACTGGCCAGTAGAACCATCCCAGCCTGTGAAAATGGAGCTAGAATACAAGAATGTGAAACCTATCTGTGCAGTTCAGAAGATACTCCCAGTTATTGCTGTAGAGAAGCATTCCAACTGGCAACGATTATTGAGAATCACTGCATATTGCTTGCGCTTCATTCACAACATTCGAAGTAGGTCACAAGCGAAGCGGTTGGATGGAACTTTGCAGTGCAGTGAAGTAGACGAGTCAAAGAAGTATTGGATCACCATGGCACAACAGGAACTAGGTGACTGGAAAAACAAGTTTCCTGATCTCAACCCTTTCATTGAGAATGACATCATCAGGGTTGGTGGTCGAATCAAGAGGTCACAGCTGTCTTATGACCAAGTGCATCCAATCCTTCTACCTTCTGATCATCATGTATCAAAGCTGATTATGAAACATGTTCATGACAAAATAGGTCACGCAGGAGCAGAAAGAACTCTGTGTGATTGTCGCCGAGAATTCTGGATGATTCGCGGTCGTAACCTGGCCAAGGGTATTGTCAGGAAATGCGTCATTTGTAGAAAGCTACGACAGCCACCGCATTCCACTTTAATGGCAGGTCTACCAGCTGAAAGATTGAAGCCCTTTCAACCTACATTCTCTGTCACAGTGGTTGATTTATTCGGACCATTTTATCTCAGATATGGACGAAACAAATCCAAGAAAGCCTGGGGTGCAGTATTTACGTGTGCGACCAGCAGAGCAATACACCTGGAGATTGTAGACGGTCTGTCTACTGAGGCCTTTCTGCAGGCGTTACGCAGGTTTGTCGCCCATCATGGTTGGCCTAACACTGTAATCTCAGACAATGGTACATCATTTGTTGGAGCACGCAGGGAGCTCAAGACTTTAGTCCAAGAAGGCCGAAAGCAAATCGAAGCTTTCGCAACACTCCATCAAGTCAAATGGAAGTTCATCACGCCGCTGAGTCCGCATCAAGGAGGATTCTATGAAAGCCTCATCAAGCAGGCTAAAGGAGCACTTCAAGTAGCCATAGGACAGCAAGTGCTACCATGGAATGAGATGGCGACTGTATTCGCAGAAGTTGAATGTTTGGTTAATTCAAGACCTATAGGGTTTGCTCCGAACAACCCGAATGATCTACAGCCACTCACACCAAACCACTTCATCTTAGGTAGAGCGACACCAGATGTTCCTCAAGGACCGTTCGAGGAAACAAAGAATCTGCGGAAGCGATTCCAGTTCGTCCAAATGCTCGTACATCAATTCTGGAAACGTTTCATTAAGGAATACATACCGACCTTAATGAGAAGGTCGAAGTGGCAACTGAAAGGGAGGCAACTCCAAGTTGATGATGTTGTACTTTTGATCGAACCGAATGTTCCACGTGGCAAGTGGAATTTAGCCCGCATAATGGAACTTTATGCCGGCCAAGATGGTATTGTTCGAAACGTGAAAGTTAAGACTAAAACTGGAGAGTACAAACGGTCGGTCCAAAATTGCTGCCCTATTCTGGAGGCAGATTCATTTGACCCCGGAGGGATTGTTGTGTAATTCACTCCTAGACATTGATTGCACAATATATTAACTGCGAGTTCAGATTGGGTTATCGCCCTTTGTACTCACCATTCAGCAGGCGTTCAGCCGACGTTACTGTGGATAGCGTTCTTGAGTTTGAAATGTTTTGTGACTCATTTAATGATCAAGATTTGTTCATCTAGTTTAAATGCTGAGGAGATCTACTCTTCAGAACAACAACACTCAGAAACTTCAGTGTGTACAATATACAGTTATGAAAAATCTCTCGGCATTGAGTCTTATTTCTGTCAGTTTGCACCACTAGATGATGAACTTTTGTCAAGAACCATTCCTGTATGAACTTTCAACCCATTAACCTGACAGTTTACAGGCTGCTTGAAGTCTAGAGTATATGACGCCATATTGTTTATATAAAAATAGAGAAGACGAGAAACACCATGCATTCGAGACTTTTAACCAATTCAAGAAGTGGGCATAAATAAAGCGTTATCCTGTCCAAAAACTATACTTCTCCTTTCTAACAAGTAATGCTCTCGATGTTTCAACCAAGTTTTAGCCGCCTCTGAAATCACCGACATTGGTCAATTTATCTAAGACAGTCGGACATTATTTTAGAATTCTGGACTGCTCGACCGGTTCTGTCTGGTAACAACAGATCATGGGTCAAGGTTCAATGCTCAACGCTGGCGAATTTTCTAGGTCACGTCACGCCTCCGCCAAAATCGGTCCTCGGACGGAATCAACAGAAGAGTCCCAGGTAAATCGACCAATGCCGGTTATTTTGGACAGCGGTTAAAACTTTGATTAAACATCGAGCGTTGTCAAACCGATTGTTCATGATCAACACTGGGAGTCTTTAGAAGGAGGTGTAGTTTCCGGAGAGGATAACGCTTTATTTACACCCGTTTGCATGATGAAAAATCCCGAACGGTGTTTCTCGCCTTCTCTCTATTTACAAAAACAATATGGCGGCGAATACTCTCGACTCCAAGCAGCCTGTGGTGTACTTACAGGCTGTCTTTGTTGTTCACACACTATTGAACTTGTTGCTGTACGGTGAATTGTCCTCTCACCCACTACGTCTTGTGTACATAACTGGTTTTCCATCCCTGTTTCAGAGTGAGCTGCATGTAATTCCCATGCATGTAATATACAGAAGTTTTCCTCTTCATTCTTTAATACACACTTGTGACGTCACTCTATTGTCCCAACGCTCCATTATTTTTAAGGAATGGAGAGTTGCTCGAACATTGCTTTCTACGGAATGGAGAGTTAAGGTAGCTAGAGCCTGTACCAGTTTCAAGTGAAACACACCCAATACTCTATACAGTACATTTACTAATGTTGTGATAACGCATATATACGTACTAAGCTATGAGGGAATTAGTGTAATATGAGCGAGTCCCACGACTCGTGTTCCTCTATGATAGTATGCTTGCGAAACGTTTATATACATGACAGATAAACAGGTCACTTTAGTGATGGGATGAGTGATTTGCATATTACGAGTTGAGAGTTCGAACGGGATTGTCTCCCATACCGTCTATGAGCTTAAACGTGTCAACGATAAACAGTTCATGTAAGGCCAAGCACACCAGGCAGTATCAGCGAGCGTAATTCAGAGTTCACCACTTACAATGTTAACTTCATGTCGTCCTAAATGACACATTATCATGACATCATCGTCACGACAACTTCAAGCCTTGAAGCACATGTACATGTACTGCTTTCACAGTTAAACTAGTATCGGCGTTAAAACCATGGCCTTTGTGAGTGGGTGTGTTTTAAGTAGCGGAATGTCCTCGTAACTCTCCATTCCTTAAAAACAATGGGCCTCGGCCCCTTCGGGGCCTCGGCTCCATTATTTTTAAGGAATGGAGAGTTACTCCGACATTCCCCTCTACTTAATCTCCATTGAAGTCTTTTCGGCGAACATCGTAACATAAGATCACAAACACATGTTCCAGTTGACCAGTTTTACTCGTTTCCATTAACATTATCGTAAAATAATCATTCCTAAAATACATGTAGTCTGTATATCATGCGACCAACTCAGAGAATATTTTCTAAAATTATATTATTCATTGGAATTCATCGTTCAAACACCAAATTATGATATTTTCATACAAAGTACTGTCGCATCTTCATATAAAACTTTTTTCTGTGATATTTCGGCTGTAGCAGATGAATCGGGTGCTCGGAAAGGTTCTTTAAAAACTTTCAACAATTTGTGTTTTTAGAATAAGTTCTAATCATATCTTTTTGACCAATTTTTTTTGTGGACAGGTATCCAAACTCCTCATTGACAGACCGAAACATTTCACGTTTAACGCCGGAGACTATATCTTAGTGAAAATACCCGAAATAGCGGAGTTCGAATGGCATCCATTCACAATCAGCAGTCCGCCGGAGGAAACAGGTACGTATCTGTAGGAATTAACTTTTACCATAACGACTACAAGCCAGCTTGGAATTGAATGTTGGGAGGTTTACCAAAATAAGCCTTTTGTCTACAAATCCAATCAACAATCAGTTTCTCCAAAGAAAAATCTTTACCCCAGTTCTATACTAATTACATTGTCTTACACTCTAATGTTCAACCCTATCTGACCTGGGCTATCTTGGAACTGTCCGGTCTGGGGCAGGGGGAGGGGGGTTGGTGAATTTCGCCTCCCCAAAATTATTTGTCCTAACTCTTGAATTAGGGAGCTGAAACGTACCACACACTATATCCTTTGGTCAATCCTTTTTTGCAAAAAAAAAAAAAAAAAAATCCGTGATAGCCGCTTTGATGACGTCATTTTCATTATTTTGGTCCATTTTCGTTCAGATTTTTCAATTTTTTTTTATTTTTGTACTTTCTTCGCTATAAAATAAAATAGGTTTGTTTACTTTCCTCGCGAAAAAGCAAACATTTGGAAAAAACGCGAAAACAAGTTTTCGAATGCCACACATGGTCGCCATTTTGGATTTACCCATGATCCTCTGCTCGGAAAGTTATGCAAATAGGCTCAACATGACCCAATATGCACAATAAGTACAAAGTCACACAGTGTCAGCTCTCAATGTTTTGTCATTACGGAGATAGGGTAGACACTCATAATGCCCCACTCCCCACATCTACGGGGTTAAATAATCTCTTTTTTTGTGGTACATGTAAATGCCTCGGTGAGGATATATTCTTTCCGAAATATCTAAGTACAGTGAAACCTGTATATACCGAGCATACTTGGGACCATATTATAGCGTCGGATTTGACAGGGTTCTGGTTTATCAAGGTTCAAAATACTTTAATTTGAGCATTCGGACGATAGATGATGTCGGTATTTATAGATTTGTCCTGGTTTCGGTACATTTGCGTACACTTCGCCATCCATAAAATGGCTTGCGAATCGTGTGTCGTCATTATTGCGAAGCGATATCCGACGCATTACCGTATAATGTTCGGTCTACATCCGGCGCAGAACAGACTTGAGAAATCTGATCAATACGGGCTTTTCATACTACTTCTGAAATATATATTGTCTGAGATACAGACATGAATAACTTTCGTATCATCAAAGAGATGTTGTAGATCTGTACTTTTGAACAAGTAGGACAGCACATGACTCGAAAATGGCGGGTTACGTTGGGGTTATGTCGGTAGAGTTTAGCTGAATGGCTGACGACATCACGTGATGTTGATTTCGGGGAATTCCCTCATAAAGTTCCCGAAAGTAGGCTGAAAATGTATACACACGATCCCAGGTTCAGTCTTTCCGCGTATGAATGCCCCAGATGGTTTATAGGTTGGGTTTCGGTATTAACGGGTTTCACTGTGTCCAAATTACAGTGAAACTTGTGAATACCGAATTCTGGCTAAACCGATCGACCAACCTCTAAATACCGACATTATCCATGGTCCCAATATAAGTATTAAGTATTTAAGTATTTTGAACCTTGATCAACCAGAACCCTGTCAAAATCGACATAAGAGATTGGTTTCGATATATCTGATTTCGATATTTCGATAGAATTTCAATGTAATAGAATTTAGCGGAAGCTAAATTTGTGCGCAGTAATAGGCCTAGCTGTTCCAGGCATGCTTTACGTTCTGCTTCGCGCCTCTCCATTCAGCGCTGTCAGGGTCTCACGGACTGTGCCGGAGTTGACCCGAGGTCATCTGTCGCTACAGTAAAGGAATATGGCGACTGTCTAACTGGAGGAATTGATATCAGTCGCGACTCACCGATATATATATATATATATATAAAGCTGCCTTCAAACTGTGTGACACTGGCGTTTTGAAATACATTGAATAACTGTTCACTGTATTTCAAGATAAATATATATTTTCCGATCAGTAAAACAGTTCGATAGAACAGTTCTTGGTTTCTACAAGAATCCTGCAAAAAATGGCGATACTCCTATACAGGGCGTTCTCCCAACGTCAGAGTTTGTAACCTCCAAAACGTCGGTATATATAACAATAGGGGATATACAATCTGATGTCATGAGAATGTTACAGGGTTAAATGGAGCGTAGCGCAAAGCACCCTGGGAGAGGGTAGTAATAGGCCTGCGCGAGTGTATCTATTGTTATCACATCATGTTGAGTAATGCTGAATAACTGTTCAAATGCTGATGTTGATATGCATGTATTCTGCCAGTTAAAACGTTGCTTGATTATGAACTAATTACATTAGCGTGGCTTTTCCTACTGACCAAATGGTGACCAATATTTCAGATACAATCTGTCTTCATATACAAAGTGTGGGCGACTGGACGAGAAGAATGAGAGCTCTGGCCGAGAAGTGGACCGCGGTTGAGGCAACGTCAGCAGTGACGTCATCGATTGCAGTCGATTTATCTACCCACAATCCTTCTCTCCCTCCAGCTTCTTCCGGTCAGGCTTCCTTGCATGCTGAAGAATCCATAGAAATGGGCGAGTCTGACGTCAATATCAGCATTCCACCATCAGATCGCAATGAGTATATTCCCGTTCAAAAAGGGGGCAAATATTACGACAATCCTGCGTTTGACTCTGACGAAAAAGCTGCAAATCACACAAGAAAAATAGCGAAGCGTGCACCAATGATCGTCAAAGTAAGATTTGCCATACAAAGGTTCAATAACGTACTAGTAGGGGATTATTCGCCCCCACACCCACCCTCATATCTTGAGATAATCGTCCATCATCAGAAGCCATGGGTAGTTGATCATACCAGTTATAAGTATATGAGTAGTTAATTATTATAAGATATTAGTAGTTTGGGCCTACCATCCCGTTGTCAGCTAATTAATTATGGACTGCACATTTTCTGACCTTGTCGACATAATGTTGACCAGATGTCGACATACTGTTGGCCAGATATCGACATAATATTGACCAGATGTCGACATAATGTTGGTCAGATGTCGACATAATCTTGGCCAGATGTCGACATAATGTTGACCAGATGTCGACATAATCTCAGCCAGATGTCGACATCACGTTGACCAGATGTCGACATAAAGTTGACCAGATGTCGACATAAAGTTGACCAGATGTCGACTCAATGTTGGTTCAATCCTCACTTGATCCCTCACTTAATTGTCTTGGCAAACGATCAGATTTTGCAGCTGTTTGAAATAGTTTATTTTGTCTTCTCGAATAAATGGTTAAACACATTCAAACTGCCCTGAGACAAGGCAATTGGGCATTGATGATACCAATATTGTGTCAAAACCAGGCCATCATTGGGTCGACAGTAGCTCCGGTGGAGACTTTCTCTACACTGCGTGCGATCAAGGCCCCGGCGCCAAGCTATTCACCAGCTGTAGTTTTTGTGAAAATGCTGGACGGCTCATATTTTCCGAAGCCGTTATTCACAAACAATAAAATCAATCGATTGTGCATGTCCGTACCTAAATATGATCAAAAATATGAAACGTCCAGCATTTTCTCAACAACTACAGATGGGGAATGGCTTGGCGCTTGGGCCTTTTTTACACGCAGTATAGAGAAAGTTCCACCGGAGCTAGGTCGACAGTCAATTTCTGTAATGGTCACCTATTTCTGGTATTCTGGCTCGGTTGAGTTTGAAATTTATCTTCTAATCATCTTCCAATGAACCATGGAACACTATATAGCCAGATCTGTGCACGACGTAAAAATAAATTGTTGTAATAATAAAAATGTCAACCATCGTGTTGCAGGTATTAATTGATGGACCGTTCGGCTCTCCAGCTACTGACGTCTACACAGTAGATCACGCTGTCCTGATAGGAGCGGGAATTGGAGTGACGCCCTACGCCAGTATTCTACAGAGTATAATGTGTCGATACAAGAGACAACGAGCTATATGTCCGCGCTGTAACTTCCTCTGGAAATCTCCGGCTGCGGAGGTATCATTGAGAATCCCCAAAAAGGTACGGTTTGATTCTAATCCGTAAACAATATTAGGTCATCCTGAAGAAAGTTTGATTTTCAAACTGGTCTTCTTCAATTTCCACTAATATCCCGCTGTATGTCAAACTTAATTCCCCGCAAAATTCGGTATGACTTCTGCTCGTAAATTGCATCTTCACCAGTCCAGGTAAATCCTGAAACCTCGCAGAGGATTTACCTGGATATTTTTGGTGACTCGAATGAGTTCTTGAGTCGATGCCTCTATTATACAATCTCCTACATTTCATCCCCCGCACTTGTTTTGAATTAGCATGTCGGTATCCCAAGCCTGCGGTTTTTGCTTTGACTTCCGATGTCGATTTCAGCTTAACATCAAAGCAGTTTGGCCCGCGTTGAAATTCAAATCTGTCACATCTCATACCTCGCAGCGGATTGGCCTAATCAACTAGCTTAGCGCGTTCACTGATTGGGTTGATTTAGAGGAAACCCCTTGATCTATTTATATCCAGAACTCGTATGGGTAACTAACCAAACCAGTGTATCGATAATAACAGATACACTGGCTCGCGAGGATGGTAAATTGTAGCCCAAGAGTTTAGCCCCAATATATTTTCTTACAATTATCAACTTATCTACATTGTGCAAGTCGTTCAATGGAATTATTGTATGAATTTACAGCCCCAGTATATGCTTTATAATTATCAACTTATCTACATGGGGCAAGTCGTAACTATAATACATCTTCGGCGAACACAACACATTAGTAGTAGGGTCTACCCGATTTGAGTCATATTCTCCCCGGATGTAACTATGACGTCACAACTTCATATGGTGGCGCCATCTGTACACTTTGGATGCAGGGGAGGTCACGGGGAGGTTGGGGAGGTCAAGTGCAGTATAGTTCCGGCAGAAGGACCAAAAGCTACCTCCAGCACAGGAGAGTTCCAATTGTTGGAGGGGATGTATTCAGAATGTATTCATCCGCGGTGATGCGGTCTGGCAGTGGTTTTGGCGGTGATTCGGTCTCGGCAAAAAGCTTCCGCGGCGAAAAAGTAGTCCCTAGATAAAATGGTCCGATGGGGTCGAGTGAGGTATCAAAGTGAAGCATTCGTGAAGGGGCATCTAATGGGCTGGGTGTGGGGTTGAACTATCGGCATTCTGTGCATGCGCGGTGGCCCAAGGGTATGAAAATAGACGTTTTGGAGCTAGGGGAGCCACTCATGGGCCAATGGGGTCGAGTGAGGTATCCATGTGAAGCTTATGTGAAGGGGCATCTGATGGGCTGGGTGTGGGGTTGAAATAGCGTCATTCTGCGCATGCGCGGTGGCCAAAGGGTATGAAAATAGCCGTTTTGGGATGTAGGGGAGCCCCTAATGGTCCAATGGAGTCGTATGAGGTATCCATGTGAAGCCTATGTGAGGGGGCATCTGACTGGACTAGTGGCTCGAGCGTTGTCACCAATCTGCGCATGCGCAGACAGGGAATTGTGGGAAAAGGGTATGGAAATAGACGTTTTGGGATGTAGGGGAGCCCCTAATGGTCCAATGGGGTCGAGTGAGGTATCAAAGTGAAGCCTATGTGAAGGGGCATCCAGTCATGGGTGGGTGCATGTAAAATTTTTCCTGAAAAAAAAAATTCGGAACACGGACTTTATCGAAAAATCTGGGAAAATGCCTATATGGGGTATTGGGGTATATAGGTCGCCGGGATTAACGGGGCTTGCCTATCAATAGAGTTATCTCCCCCTAGTTCCAGGGTGGATGCATGTGAAAATTTTCCTGAAAAAATACGGAACACGGACGTTATTCTAAATTACGTGAAAATGCCTATATGGAGTATGGGGGTATAGGACCATCCTGGGAAACCTACTTCTCGACATTTGCGGTATAGGTTGTGGGGTCTCGTTTTCTTAGTCTCGTCAAGACAAACATGATAGGATAAAAAGTACGATATAGCCCCATATAGTCCCATACTGGGGGTATAGGACCAATGTTTGTCCCCCTGGGAAACCTACTTATCGACATTTGCGGTATAGGTTGTGGGGTCCCGTTTTCTTAGTCTCGTCATTTAGAAAATGATAGGAAGTGTCCCGGCACGAATCGGTGAAATTTTTGAAAAAGTACGATAGCCCCATACTGGGGGTATAGGATCAATGTTTGTCCCCCTGGGAAACGTACTTCTATACATTTGCGGTAGGGTTGTGGGGTCTCGTTTTCTTAGTCTCGTCATTTAGAACATGATAGGAAGTGTCCCGGCACGAATCGGTGAAATTTTTGAAAAAGTACGATATAGCCCCATATAGTCCCATACTGGGGGTATAGGACAATGTTTGTCCCCCTGGGAAACCTACTTCTATACATTTGCGGTAGGGTTGTTTGGATTTGTTTTTCACGTCTCGTCATTTAGAACACGATAGGAAGTGTCCCGGAGCGAATCGGTGAAATTTTTGAAAAAAGTCACCGAGGCCTGGGTAGGCCCATAGGCCTATACTGCATGGCTATGGGTGTATAGGGCCATACGGGGTGGACATGTTGGAGCCTAGGTGAGTCCCTAATGGTCCAATGGGTCGAGTGAGGTCTTATTTTGAAGCTCTCGTGGAGGAGCACTTGACTACACTAATGGTTCGTCCGTGTTCAATAGTCTGCGCATGCGCAGCCTGGCCCGTAGTATAGAAAGTAGGCATTTTGGGGGGTGTGTGGGTGTGTGTTTGGGTTAGAGATGGGCTATTCACGGTTCGAATGGGTCGTGTGAGGTATCAATGTGAAGCTTGTGTGGGGTAGAGTCAGAATGGCGTGTTTTTAAATGCATGTCGCGTCATTATGCGCAGTCTGGCCGTAGTAGAGAAATCAGGCATTTTGGGGGGGCATGTGGGTGTGTGTTTGGGGTAGAGATGGACCGCTATGGGTCCGAATGGGTCGTGGAAGGTGTCAAAGTGAAGCTTGTGTGGGTTAGAGTCAGAATGGGGCGTTTTTAAGTGCAAGTCGCGTTAATCTGCGCATGCGCAGTTGGTTGTAGTAAATAAAGTGGCCATTTTGGAGCAGTACATGAAGGTATTTGGGGTCGAGATGGGCTATTCTCGGTTCGAATGCGTCCTGGAAGGTGTCATCTTGTAGCTCTCGGGGTGTAGACCCCGATTTGAGGGCTGTTCACGTCACCTGTGACGTCATCGGTGACGTCATCAGTACGAGTAGTAAGTAAAGTGGGTATTTTGGGGCAGTGAAAGGAAGGTATTTGGTGTAGAGATGGACCATACTTGGTCCGAATGCGTCCTGGGAGGTGTCATTTTGTAGCTCTCGGGGTGTAGACCCCGATTTGGGGGCTGTTCACAGCATCTGTGACGTCATTGGTGACGTCATCAGTACGAGTAGTAGCGAAAGTGTGCATTTTGGGGCAGTGAAGGAAGGTATTTGGGGTAGGGATGCTTCATCCTCAGTCCGAATGCGTCGTGTGGGGTGTCATCTTGTAGTTTTCGGCGTGCAGACCTCGATGTGAGGGCTGTCCACAGCATCTGTGACGTCATTGGTGACGTCATCAGTATGAGTAGTAGCGAAAGTGAGCATTTTGGGGCAGTGAAGGATGGTATTTGGTGTAGAGATGGACCATCCTTGGTCCGAATGCGTCATGGGAGGTGTCATGTTGTAGCTCTCGGGGTGTAGACCCCAATTTGAGGGATAGCCACAGCATCTGTGACGTCATTGGTGACGTCATCAGTACGAGTAGTAGCGAAAGTGGGCATTTCTTAGCAGTGAAGGATGTTACTTGGTGTAGACATGGACCAGCCGCGGTGCGAATGCGTCGTGTGAGGTGTCATCTTGTAGCAACGCCCACCAACGCCATTCTTAATGCTTCAACGCCCTGGTGAAATAGCTCAGAAGCTCTGATATTCCATGGAATTGTCACTAATTCTTCGAAATGCAGTGACGCCCGTCAACGCCCGTCGTTACACCTTAACACTCTAACATAACGCCATGATATAGACCGGAGAGAGAACAACAACAGCAACAACAACAACAAGGATGACACATGAGAGAACAACAACAAGAAGTTTTTTCATATAGTTTATTCTCCCCAATGTTACATCATACCCACGCTGGGGAAGCCGCGTTGGGTATATTTACAATTCAAGAAGATTCTTGTCCAATCAGAGGCCACCATTTGTATCTGTCATATTCGTTCCTGTCCGTTAGATGTATTCTCGGCTACTCTTGTCCAATCAGAAGTCGCTATTTCAGAAAGTTCCATCTTCGGCCATGTTCGCTCTGAACCGGTTGTTCTAATCGTCAGCGAGCAGGCCAGGATACCGTTGATGAAACATATCCTCAGATAGTTATAACGAATCTGTGCTGTATTATACCACATGAATAACAACAGGTTCAGCAATGTTCATACAGTTTATTATCCCCAATGTTACATCATACCCAGGCTGGGGGAGCCGCCCTGGGTATGTTTAGTATGTTCACAGCAAAACAAATTGAAATATCAAACACCATGTTTTATTATTTAACGCACCGTCACATTAGGTACAAGTGTTTACTGAGCTCAAGTCAACGATCAGCATGTAGACATATAGAGTATGTACGGCATGTTATGGTATTCATCAGTGCACGGGTGACGCGTTCAACCGATGGGTTGGTCGGTCAGCTTGGTCACGAAAAACGTAACATTGGTGACCCTCTCCACTGTCCACTTGGTGTTGGGGCGTTGTTGTTGAGCCCATTTCAAGGGATCCACGGTGTTCAGTTTCTCCAGCATCGTCTCTCGTGACGCCCTATCCGTGATGGTAAACGGTTGGTCAAATACCCGGATGTTACTGCTCGGGTAAAAGTATCGGACTTGGTCTGTCTCCTTATGCCGCAGCACATAACCAAACGCCAGTTTTAATTTGAAGGACGTAGCTTGGTCATTGAAGACGGCTTCCATGTAGCTGCGTAGACGGGCGAGGTCGGTCAGTCGGAAATTGTAGATGTCTTGAATAGGGCGATGACGGTAGAAACAGTGCCGGATCATGGGCCAATGGCGCCGATAAATGTCACTCACTGGATGGACGTCCTGTAAGAGACCGCTAGGAACATTTATGGACTCGTCCAGAAAATGTTCGATGTCGTCAGGCGTATGACTCGAAACCGTAACGCTGGGGTCCGGCTGGATATCCAGGCCCTCCTGGACCGTGGGTATAGGCGGGCTCTTCGTCATCGCATCACCAGTGGCGTTCGTCTCCCCGGGTTCATCTTCACTGGGTCTGACTTTCCGCGGCTCCTCTTTAGTGGAAAGTTGTCGCCCAAACCGTAGAGACGGGGCATGCATCAAACGTTGGTGCTGTCTAAACCGACTGGGTCGTTTGAAGAGTCGACCACAATCATTACATAGTACCGTCGCACCCGCGTGGAGTACCCTCTCATGACGCAGTAATTTATCCTCCCGATTGAATGACCGTGCGCAGATTATACAAGTATACCGTGCATCGTTGTGGATGGAGGCCTCGTGGCGTCGTAAATTATCTGGACGAGTAAACATCTTCTGGTAAGTAGTGCAAGTGAACATCTTGGTGGTTGACAGAGTGTCTGATGAAACGGCCAGGCCGCTTCCCTTTTATAGCACGCTAGCTGGTGATCTATTTTTAGCACATTCAGTTCAACTATCCCCAAGTCGAGGGCGGAGCCGTGACATCTTCGGTAACCTCCGTGTCTCTTCGGTCACCTCGGTAACATCAACGATCAACATGTAGACATATAGAGTATGTACGGCATGTTATGGTATTCATCAGTGCATGAGTGACGCATTCAGCCGATGGGGGTGGTCGATCAGCTTGGTAACGAAAAACGTAACATTGGTCACACTCTCCACTGTCCACTTGGTGTTGGGGCGTTGTTGCTGGGCCCATTCCAAGGGATCCACGGTGCCCAGTTTCTCCAGCATCGTCTCTAGCGACGCCCGGTTAATGATGGTAAACGGTTGGTCAAATACCCGGATGTTACTGCTCGGGTAAAAATATCGGGCTTGGTCTGCGTCCTTATGCTGCAGCACATAACCAAACGCCAGATTTAATTTGAAGGACGTAGCTTGGTCATTGACGATGGCTTCCACGTAGTTGCGTAGACGGGTGAGGTCAGTCAGTCGGAAATTGTAGATATCTTGAATAGGGCGATGACGGTAGAAACATTGCCGGATCATGGGCCAATGGCGCCGATAAATGTCACTCACTGGATGGTCTTCGTGTGACAGATCGCTGGGAACATTTATGGCTTCGTCCACGAAGTGTACTTTGCCCTCCACGTCGTACAAAATCTGGCCCAAGGTCTTGTCGTCGGAATTTGACTGTTGAATTAGGGCGACATCATCATCATCGGCCCTCATGCGATAGCTGGGAGTTCCCTCTGTCTCGATACTGGTGCCTACGGGCTTCTTTACCAGCAAACGTGGCTGCGGAACAGGGTGTCGTGTGCGTTAGTGTCGCAGCAACTGACTGGTCAGTTTGAAAAGCCGACCACATTCTTCGCATGGACGCTTGGGTACTTCATGGCGTGCACGTGTGTGGCGCTGTAAAATGATCCGGGCGCTGAAACGACAGTGTACATATCGTACAGTTATACCGGGCGGTTCCTTCGTGCTTGGTAGCCTCATGGCGGCGCAAGTCGTGCAGACGAGTGAATGATTTCGAGCACGTAGTACAAGTGAACATCTTGGTGGTTGACAGAGTGTCTGATGAAACGGCCAGGCCGCTTCCCTTTTATAGCACGCTAGCTGGTATCTTGTCCGGGCACCTCCGTGTCTCTTTGCTGATCTCCGTGACATTCAGCGGTCGAGAAAAAGAACCAATCAGCGGTCGAACAATCAGCCAATCGATAAGCACCGGATTTTTCCATATCTCGGGGACTTGGGGTCCCTACGGTAGTCTTTCGACGCGGTCCGCAGATTAGCCGCCATTAGCCGCCATTGTAAACCCCACAAACACAACAAATTGGACATGTTCAGGTCGCCATTCGTTTCAGTTCGGAAGTGATCCGCAATTTCGAGGTCGCGTCAATAAGGCTCGATCAATATTCGCTATTGACCTTGACCAACCGTATTTGCCCATGCACCGAATCCGACCTTTGACCCTGGCGCGCGCGGTGTAAAGGTTTCCACCGCGGTGGAAACCTTTGCGCGCCGGGGTCAAAGGTCACTTCCGGTCACGTGAACGGACGCGTGCGCCGGGGTCAAAGGTCAGTTCTGGTCACGTGAACGGAAGCGGAAGTGACCTCACAGTTGGTCAAAGGTCAATAAGGCCAGTGTCCCGTTAAATCGAGCCTTATTGACCTTTGACCTCAGAAATTTGCAGATGACGTCACTTCCGGTTTGGGTGAATGAGGCGTGACCTTTGGACATGTCCAGACTTGTTTGTGTTTGTCTGGGGTTTTCCCCCACAATGGCGGCTAATGGCGGCTAATCTGCGGACCGCGTCGAAAGACTACTACGTGGAAGCCATCTTCAATGACCAAGCTACGTCCTTCAAATTAAATCTGGCGTTTGGTTATGTGCTGCAGCATAAGGGCACAGACCAAGCCCGATCTTTTTACCCGAGCAGTAACATCCGGGTATTTGACCAACCGTTTACCATCATTAACCGGGCGTCGCTAGAGACGATGCTGGAGAAACTGGGCACCGTGGATCCCTTGGAATGGGCCCAGCAACAACGCCCCAACACCAAGTGGACAGTGGAGAGTGTGACCAATGTTATGTTTTTCGTTACCAAGCTGACCGACCACCCCCATCGGCTGAATGCGTCAATCATGCACTGATGAATACCATAACATGCCGTACATACTCTATATGTCTACATGTTGATCGTTGACGTTACGGAGGTGACCGAAGAGACACGGAGGTTACCGAAGATGTCACGGCTCCGCCCTCGACTTGGGGATAGTTGAACTGAATGTGCTAAAAATAGATCACCAGCTAGTGTGCTATAAAAGGGAAGCGGCCTGGCTGTTTCATCAGACACTCTGTCAACCACCAAGATGTTCACTTGCACAACTTGGCAGAAGATGTTTACTCGTCCAGATAATTTACGACGCCACGAGGCCTCCATCCACAACGATGCACGGTATACTTGTATAATCTGCGCACGGTCATTCAATCGGGAGGATAAATTACTGCGTCATGAGAGGGTACTCCACGCGGGTGCGACGGTACTATGTAATGATTGTGGTCGACTCTTCAAACGACCCAGTCGGTTTAGACAGCACCAACGTTTGATGCATGCCCCGTCTCTACGGTTGGGCGACAACTTGCCACTAAAGAGGAGCCGCGGAAGGTCAGACCCAGTGAAGATGAACCCGGTGAGACGAACGCCACTGGTGATGCGATGACGAAGAGCCCGCCTATACCCACGGTCCAGGAGGGCCTGGATATCCAGCCGGACCCCAGCGTTACGGTTTCGAGTCATACGCCTGACGACATCGAACATTTTCTGGACGAGTCCATAAATGTTCCTAGCGGTCTCTTACAGGACGTCCATCCAGTGAGTGACATTTATCGGCGCCATTGGCCCATGATCCGGCACTGTTTCTACCGTCATCGCCCTATTCAAGACATCTACAATTTCCGACTGACCGACCTCGCCCGTCTACGCAGCTACATGGAAGCCGTCTTCAATGACCAAGCTACGCCCTTCAAATTAAATCTGGCGTTTGGTTATGTGCTGCGGCATAAGGAGACAGACCAAGTCCGATACTTTTACCCGAGCAGTACCATCCGGGTATTTGACCAACCGTTTACCATCATTAACCGGGCGTCGCTAGAGACGATGCTGGAGAAACTGGGCACCGTGGATCCCTTGGAATGGGCCCAGCAACAACGCCCCAACACCAAGTGGACAGTGGAGAGTGTGACCAATGTTACGTTTTTCGTTACCAAGCTGACCGACCACTCCCATCGGCTGAATGCGTCACTCATGCACTGATGAATACCATAACATGCCGTACATACTCTATATGTCTACATGCTGATCGTTGACTTGAGCTCAGTAAACACTTGTACCTGATGTGACGGTGCGTTAAATAATAAAACATGGTGTTTGATATTTCAATTTGTTTTGCTGTGGACATACTAAACATACCCAGGGCGGCTCCCCCAGCCTGGGTATGATGTAACATTGTGGATAATAAACTGTATGAACATTGCTGAACCTGTTGTTATTCATGTGGTATAATACAGCACAGATTCGGTATAACTATCTGAGGATATGTTTCATCAACGGTATCCTGGCCTGCCCGATGACGATTAGAACAAACGGTTCAGAGCGAACATGGCCGAAGATGGGACTTTCTGAAATGGCGACTTCTGATTGGACAAGAGTAGCAGAGAATACATCTAACGGACAGGAACGAATATGACAGATACAAATGGTGGCCTCTGATTGGACAAGAATCTTCTTAAATTGTAAATATACCCAACGCGGCTTCCCCAGCGTGGGTATGATGTAACATTGGAGAGAATAAACTATATGAAAAAACTTCTTGTTGTTGTTGTTCTCTCATGTGTCATCCTTGTTGTTGTTGTTGCTGTTGTTGTTCTCTCTTCGGTCTATATCATGGCGTTATGTTAGCGTGTTAAGGTGTAGCGACGGGCGTTGATGGGCGTCACTGCATTTCGAAGAATTAGTGACAATTCCATGGAATATCAGAGCTTCTGAGCTATTTCACCAGGGCGTTGAAGCATTAAGAATGGCGTTGGTGGGCGTTGCTACGAGATGACACCTCACACGACGCATTCGCACCGCGGATGGTCCATGTCTACACCAAGTAACATCCTTCACTGCTAAAAAATGCCCACTTTCGCTACTACTCGTACTGATGACGTCACCAATGACGTCACAGATGCTGTGGCTATCCCTCAAATTGGGGTCTACACCCCGAGAGCTACAACATGACACCTCCCATGACGCATTCGGACCAAGGATGGTCCATCTCTACACCAAATACCATCCTTCACTGCCCCAAAATGCTCACTTTCGCTACTACTCCTACTGATGACGTCACCAATGACGGCACAGATGCTGTGAACAGCCCTCAAATCGAGGTCTGCACGCCGAAAACTACAAGATGACACCCCACACGACGCATTCGGACTGAGGATGAAGCATCCCTACCCCAAATACCTTCCTTCACTGCCCCAAAATGCACACTTTCGCTACTACTCGTACTGATGACGTCACCAATGACGTCACAGATGCTGTGAACAGCCCCCAAATCGGGGTCTACACCCCGAGAGCTACAAAATGACACCTCCCAGGACGAATGGTCCATCTCTACACCAAATACCTTCCTTTCACTGCCCCAAAATACCCACTTTACTTACTACTCGTACTGATGACGTCACCGATGACGTCACAGGTGACGTGAACAGCCCTCAAATCGGGGTCTACACCCCGAGAGCTACAAGATGACACCTTCCAGGACGCATTCGAACCGAGAATAGCCCATCTCGACCCCAAATACCTTCATGTACTGCTCCAAAATGGCCACTTTATTTACTACAACCAACTGCGCATGCGCAGATTAACGCGACTTGCACTTAAAAACACACCATTCTGACTCTAACCCACACAATCTTCACTTTGACACCTTCCACGACCCATTCGGACCCATAGCGGTCCATCTCTACCCCAAACACACACCCACATGCCCCCCCAAAATGCCTGATTTCTCTACTACGGGCAGACTGCGCATGCGCATATTGACGCGACATGCATTTAAAAACACGCCATTCTGACTCTACCCCACACAAGCTTCACATTGATACCTCACACGACCCATTCGAACCGTGAATAGCCCATCTCTAACCCAAACACACACCCACATTCCCCCAAAATGCCTACTTTCTATACTACGGGCCAGGCTGCGCATGCGCAGACTATTGAACACGGACGAACCATTAGTGTAGTCAAGTGCTCCTCCACGAGAGCTTCAAAATAAGACCTCACTCGACCCCAGTGGACCATTAGGGACCATTGGACCCGTATGGCCCTATACACCCATAGCCATACAGTATAGGCCTATGGGCCTACCTAGCTATAGAACCTTTGCTGTGTAGGTGGGCGTGGCTGTTCTTCCCTACACAGCTGTAGTTCCTTCCAGTCACATTTCGTACCACGAAGTTTTGGCCTCCGAAACGCCTGTGTTTCGGAAGATTTAACGGCTGCACATACAAGAACACAGTAGCTGGTGATAATAAAATGTGCCTCCTTATTCTCCTTGTAGTCTTTTGTCACTTCCCCCCAAGTTAGCACTCTCGGTATTCCCTCATTCTTAAGTTATCATCAATTGTTCAAGATTCTCGGGGATTTGAATATTCAGCTGACCTCCATTCAACTGTCAGCGGGTAAATTTCCCTTGCACGGACTTTGCCGGAGATGGCGGTGTCTTTGAAAAAAATCCGTGGCGCATGCGTGATTATTCAGGTCAGTTTGATGACGGTCCAACGAATGCGCGTGTACGTGGGCGTGGCTAACGGAGACATTCAAAATACGACACTAAAATATGTCAGAAAACTCCGTGAAGGCGTGATTAAAAGATGATATCTCAAGAACGAGGAATTATTAAGTGTTGAGAGTTGGCAGGCGGCGAGAAGGACCAATGTAGAGGAAAATAAGGTATAGTTTATTACTATTCGCTGCCGTTTTATTTCGTGTGCAGTTAGGATATTGGACAACGTCATTCCTTGTTCAATGTGTGGGATGAATTGTGTATAGGAGGAACCTTGGCTGTGAGTCGATTACAGAGCCATTCGAGACTACAGCCATTCCTGGGCTAGGGCCTACCCAGGCCTCGGTGACTTTTTTCAAAAATTTCACCGATTCGCTCCGGGACACTTCCTATCGTGTTCTAAATGACGAGACGTGAAAAACAAATCCAAACAACCCTACCGCAAATGTATAGAAGTAGGTTTCCCAGGGGGACACATTGATTCTATACCCCAGTATGGGACTATAAGATAAGATAAGATAAGATAAGATAACTTTATTGACACTTCAGCACAGTCACAAGTGATTGGCAATATGGTCGGAGTACAACAGACATACAGAAAAATGATTTGAACAATAGTGTCTATACATTTCGTCATATATCGAGCTCAACGTGCCAGCTTCAAGATTGTCGTAGTGTTTCACATAGTTTGAGATAGGAACATACAGCATACAAGATAGTCCTATTTGAACTTGCAAGCGTGAGCTTTAGTTTAACATTTCTGGTTAACTGACTGAAATATGGATAAATATGTAACATTTTGTTTAGGAATGGTAACCGAGCAATAGTATAACATGGACATGTAAATAGGACATGGTATTCATCCTCTATAGCGTTACAAGTGCATTGTTTACAATATCTCCTCTCTTTGTCTATACCACGATAACGTCCGGATTCGATTTCTAGCTTATGTGCACTTATTCTGTACTTGCAAATAATACTTCGGTTTTCTTTTCCAGAGACTAAATCAATATAACTAGCTCGGTTAAATGTAGCTGTAATTGTGGAGAGTACATCAAGTTTAGATGATGAGTGTATAGATGATAATAATTCTTGCACAGTGATGTCTCTTATTCTACACATAACAGTTTTAATATCACTCTTTGTGGCGTGTAATTGATTATTATACAAATACCCAAAACCACAAGAATTCAATAACTTACAAACATATGCAGTCCATCTGCTACAGCCTATAGTATTGACGGTCTATATGGGTCTCGGTGACTTTTTTCAAAAATTTCACCGATTCGCTCCGGGACACTTCCTATCATGTTCTAAATGACGAGACTAAGAAAACGAGACCCCACAACCCTACCGCAAATGTATAGAAGTACGTTTCCCAGGGGACAAACATTGATCCTATACCCCAGTATGGGACTATATGGGGCTATATCGTACTTTTTCAAAAATTTCACCGATTCGTGCCGGGACACTTCCTATCATGTTCTAAATGACGAGACTAGGAAAACGAGACCCCACAACCCTACCGCAAATGTATAGAAGTACGTTTCCCAGGGGACAAACATTGATCCTATACCCCCAGTATGGGACTATATGGGGCTATATCGTACTTTTTCAAAAATTTCACCGATTCGTGCCGGGACACTTCCTATCATGTTCTAAATGACGAGACGTGAAAAACAAATCCAAACAACCCTACCGCACATGTATAGAAGTACGTTTCCCAGGGGGACAAACATTGATCCTATACCCCCAGTATGGGACTATATGGGGCTATATCGTACTTTTTTCAAAAATTTCACCGATTCGCTCCGGGACACTTCCTATCATGTTCTAAATGACGAGACTAAGAAAACGAGACCCCACAACCTATACCGCAAATGTCGAGAAGTAGGTTTCCCAGGATGGTCCTATACCCCCCATACCCCATATAGGCATTTTCACGTAATTTAGAACAAAGTCCGTGTTCCGTATTTTTTCAGGAAAATTTTTACATACACCCACCCTGGAACTAGGGGGAGATAACTCTATTGATAGGCAAGCCCCGTTAAGCCCGGGGACCTATATACCTCCCATACCCCATATAGGTATTTTCCCAGATTTTTCGATAAAGTCCGTGTTCCGTTTTTGTTTTCAGGACAAATTTTACATGCACCCACCCATGACTGGATGCCCCTTCACCTAGGCTTCACATGGATACCTCATACAACTCCATCGGCCCATTAGGGGCTGCCCTAGATCCCAAAACGTCTATTTCCATACCCTTTTCCCACAATTCCCTGTCTGCGCATGCGCAGAATGGTGACAACGCTCGAGCCACTAGTCCAGTCAGATGCCCCCTCACATAGGCTTCACATGGATACCTCATACGACTCCATTGGACCATTAGGGGCTCCCCTACATCCCAAAACGGCTATTTTCATACCCTTTGGCCACCGCGCACGCGCAGAATTACGCTATTTCAACCCCACACCCAGCCCCATCAGATGCCCCTTCACATGGATACCTCACTCGACCCCATTGGCCCATGAGTGGCTCCCCTAGCTCCAAAACGTCTATTTTCATACCCTTGGGCCACCGCGCATGCGCAGAATGCCGATAGTTCAACCCCACACCCAGCCCATCAGATGCCCCCTCACATAAGCTTCACTTTGATACCTCACTTGACCCCATTGGACCATTAGTGGCTCCCCTACATCCCAAAACGTCTATTTCCATACCCTTGGGCCACCGCGCATGCGCAGAATGCCGATAGTTCAACCCCACACCCAGCCCATTAGATGCCCCTTCACGAATGCTTCACTTTGATACCTCACACGACCCAAGCGGACCATTTTATCTAGGGACTACTTTTTCTCCGCGGAAGGTTTTTCCCGCGACCGAATCACCGCCAAAACCACTGCCAGACCGCATCACCGCGGATGAATACATTCTGAATACATCCCCTCCAACAATTGGAACTCTCCTGTGCTGGAGGTAGCTTTTGGTCCTTCTGCCGGAACTATACTGCACTTGACCTCCCCAACCTCCCCGTGACCTCCCCTGCATCCAAAGTGTACAGATGGCGCCACCATATGAAGTTGTGACGTCATAGTTACATCCGGGGAGAATATGACTCAAATCGGGTAGACCCTACTACTCACATTTTTCACATCAGAATATGGTTTGATGATGTCATAGCTTTATAAAAGTTACGTGGCCGATATAAGGAGAAATGCCTCTATATGACCTCTTCAAACTTCAGATTTTATTGACTACACGACGGATATAATCATTTCCCGTTTGAAAAGCAAAACAACCACCGCTTGCCATATTTGAAGCTCAAAGGAAATCCTCCCGCACGGTGTTGGCAGTGTCATATCTGATTGGCTAGATGACATAACGTGCGTTTACGGTCTGAAGAATTTACACCATTCACTAGGTCAAGGTAAATGACGGAACGTTGGTGTAGTAACTTGAAATATGAAGATGTAGTAATATATTGATATTGCATGCTGTGAGGTGTGATATCACGATTTGTCAACTCTCGAAGATGATGTTCAACTCGTGCGATATCTATTTTATTATACAGAAAAAATTCATAAACAATACAAATAGACGTACAGTGTAAAGAGAAAAACCAAGGCAGCGAAAACGTAACGTGAAACGCTTTCCGTCTGTACGCGCCATCGTGATTACAGCCGAGTGACAGCACAACAGACGACAATGCTACGATTGAGTCTGTTCCCGGGCGATAAGTGCACGAGACCGCGTGACATTGTCCCTGCCGTGTGACGTCAGCGCGTGATCGTGTGATACCGGGGCGAGATCGTGGGACATCATATTGATGTTTTTTCATGAGACATCGAGAATTGCGGAATATCACGTGATGGTGTCTCAACCAATTAAAATAAAAGAATACACAGTGAGATATAATAATTACAATTATCAACTTATCTACTTCGTTCATGTCGTTTAATGAAATTATTGTATGCGTTCAGTGAAATTATTGTATGAAAAATTAACAAATTACAGGTAGAATTTATCTGGGTGAACAAAAATTTCGACTCGCTCGAATGGTTTCTCAACGTGCTAAGAGAGCTGGAGGAAGAACAGGTGCTTTTGGCACCGGAAGAGAAATTCTTGCTCATGAGCCTCTATGTGACGTCGGCTCTCAAGCAAACGGACATCCGGGCGGCAGCCCTCCAGATGGCCCTAGAGCTGGTCCACAAGCAAGAAGCTAGAGACCCGTTGTGTGGGCTGAGGACGAGAATACAACCTGGTCGACCGAACTGGAAACAGGTGAGTCCACTCTTTCCACATTAAGCGTTGGACAATGCTGTCTTGCCGCGGTGGTGGCACAGCACGTGGGCCACCGCGTGTGCTCTAGTTCGTTCTAATGATCTCTCTCCCAAGTTTATAACATGGGGCGGGTTTTTCAACTATTGATAACTGGTGTAAATATGATAGTATGGATTAAACATTCCTACTATTCCAAGAAAGGACCAATGCGTTTACATTTATGATAATTTTGGCAACTTCAGGTCGGAAATATACCAGTTATCATCGATTAAAAATATAATCTGGGTTACAGAGATAGCAAAGGGCCCGGATTGACGAACCTGAGCTCATGCGACCAGTCACGTGTCGTTGCATCGACCGCTGCCATCGAGGCCAGACAGCATTGTCCAAGGATTAACTTGAATTAAAGAGCAACTGCCCAACTTCTTCACATAGAAATATTGGATATGTCGTACCTTTGAACAAATTTAAATATACCTCCAATGCTTGCCTCTTCTGAAAATCGTCAAGGCTTGTTCGTTGGCGTGTTATCCTTTCAGTTTCCTTTTATCCTCTTCGAAAACGCGAAAGCGAATATTGTTGGTAACAGTTGAACTGCCTGTTGTATTGCGACTCAATATTATTACCAACAGTTAAGCTGCCTGTTTTGTTGTAGCTTAAAGTGGTGTACTGCAGAACAGGCAGTTCAACGGTTGATAACAATATCGAGTCGCCATACAATAGGCATCTCAACTGTATTGCGAGTCAATATTGGTATTAACTGTTGCGCTGTCTGTTGTATTGCGACTCAAAATTGTTATTGCACCAAGTACTGTATAAGTTTTCGATCTCATGATTTTATATAGTTTTTCGCTGCATTGAAAGTATTATGTCATATACCGGGTACCTCTCCGGTGTAAGTATGCCAGTGAGTAATTTGGACGATTTCCGACAGCTAGCATCTGTTGAGAACTGATGACCGATTCTCTACCGTGGGGAATCACCTTGTATTTTTTGTTGTTTTTTCCTACGAAGTATAGGCTCTCAATTGCAAATTGTCCGGTAATGAGTGAGTCAGTGAGTCAGTCCATCTGAATCCTTTCTCCGGCAAAATAAGGAGAACCGCTGAAATTAGAACCTTGATTTTTGGCATGAACGTGTATTAGGGGACTGTTCCTTTAGGGGAACCAGCAAGTTCTGAGCTGGTCTACTTTTGATGAAAATTTGACCTACTCAGGCGACCTATAAACCTCGAAATTGGCAAAAACATGTCCTAATGCCTCCTAAGACCATGGTCAAGGTACACACTTAAATCATATCAAAGCCTACTGCGTAGTTCCTGTGACATTAGTCACACTGTCATGTATTTCATACACTTTTCGAATTGATGGCTGTCATACGAAATAGATATTTCGATCATTGACGCGGAAATTCTTTGATGAACGACGGCTGAATATTGAATGCCACGAATTTAAATGTCATATACTGGGATATCGTTTCAATGATTTAACATCGTATTTCGTTCAAGGTATTCGACAGGATCAGGGCTGAGAACCAGGGAAAAGTCACAGTGTTTTTCTGCGGTCCAGCACAACTTGGGAAACTCTTAACCAAACTGTGTAATGAGTACAACTTCAACTTCAGGATGGAAAACTTTTGATTACGGAAACATTGGTGTTTAAGTCTTGGCGTACGAACTTGCGAGATACCTTCTTATTGACGTGTATTACATTATTGTCGATTATGGTGGAAAAAAAATTGATACAAAACGAAGTGAAAGACAGCCACCTCGCTGGGTCTCTAATGAGCCTGTGAAATGGAGCATGCGCGGTGGGGAGGATAAGTGAAAGAAGGCATTCAACGCTCACAGGACCGGTAACAGGAAATAAAGATTGAAAGTTTCCTAGGATGATTTACAAGACGGATTCCAGTGGAGTGAATGATGATGGTCAAAAGGGGCATTTGAGGCCGACTGGGTGAGGGGGATGCCGGCCTAACCATGTTTATCTGAAAAAAAAATGCATTTGAGGTAGCACACATGTACGTATGTGACAAATGGGACTGGGTGATATCAAACGAACATGCCTAAATGTATATAAACGGTAACTATGACAATAATATTTTGTCCGCTTCCGTATTAAACTTCTGTGGTGGATTACAAGCCTACCGTGACCTTTGACTGAGACCGCCGACATAATCTTGCTCTGCTTTATCACGGGAATGGCCAAATAGTTTCATTCAAGTTGGTAAATTGCACATTAAAGATTTAGTTGCTTGTACCTTCACCAGTCTCTGTGACGAAAATGTATTTCTGCTTTGTGTAAATATTTCATATATGAATGCTGAATTGTGTGTTCTTTGTACCGCACTACGCGGGGGTAGTATAATACGCTCTTAAATTCTGTCCATTTTTAATTAGTCTTTTACTTTTGGAGCTTGTCAAAAATCAATAGTTAATTCTGCATAAATTTTCTTTTTATTTTCAGCGTGTGGAACGATACTCTCCACAAGTCCATTTTAACGTGTCGTCTACTTTGAAACCTGTTAAAAATCAATAGTTACCTCTGCATGGATTTTCTCTTTTCTTCTCGTTGTGTTAAACAAAATGAACTCTACAAAATGACTACCATTTCTCCGTGAAAACGAAAATATGTCACGCTTGAAAAAACTTTGTAATTATCTCCACATAAACTCAAGTACAGTTGTTTTCATGTACCGGGCTCTGTTACATATATGATCTCATAATGTATTCATGCTGACTGACACAGAGGTCATTGGTGCCGTATAAGTAATAATAGGCGGTCCGTGAGTGTATCCCATGCCCAGTGAAATTGCCGAATGATAAACCACACACACCTCTACGACCGTACACGGCATTGTTGACCTTTGTGCTAGTGAACATGAGTACATGTACATGTAATTGAGCCCAGGTACCTGAAAGAACTCTACTGGAGTTTCACATGGAGGGAATTACAAAGTTATTCCAAGCATCATATATCATCAATATCACGGAATAATGGTGGTCATTTTGTGGAGTTCACTTTGTTCCACAAGATACAAAAAAGAGAAAAATTTAGGCAGAGTAAACTACAGATTTTTGTCAAACCCCAAAGTAGACGTCTAATTAAAATGGACGGTCGTTAGTGAATTATATCTGGTGGTAATATGCATTCCTATATTGTGAACTATGTAGATGGATAAATCTATATCCATGCATCTATGTAGTGTGTGTATTCTCGTGGGAGACACCACTTGTGAAATTCTATATTTTATGTATTCCACACGTTAGAGTGTTTATGTATCGCATTTATTTGTATTAACGTCCTCTTTTGTATTGTAGTATGTATGTATGCATATATGTATAAATGATAATAAAATAAAATATTACAGGCCAACATACATATACACTGATCATTAGGTATTCTCAGGATGATATCATGCCCATAAACAGACTAAAGACTCTTCGCTAAAACAGCCAGGGGGATGTTTCACACACTTTTCGCTAAAAACAGCCAGGGGGATGTTTCACAGAGTCTTCGCTAAAAACTGCCAGGGGTCGTTTCACAGAGTCTTCGCTAAAAACAGCCTGGGGTCGTTTCACAAAGTCTTCGCTAAAAACAGCCTTGGCTCGTTTCACAGTCTTCCCAGGTTGCGACGTTAATCGATAGGACTGGTTTGCGATGAGTCTAAAATTTCGTACGAGTGTTTCAAATAACCCCAGGCAAATGGCCTGTTCACGCACAAATTTGCGAACCTTCGTAGTATATATATCGCTCCGAAAGAAATAGTTGACCACTTCTAGTTATCATTCAATCTACACATTTAATAAGTAGACAAGTGAAGCAGTATAATTTTGATTTTGCCGAATTGTATTGTTTAACAATTTGGTATGACAATTTGGTATGGAGTATTTCAACATAGATTTCTCATCTTGTATGCTATCGAAGTCTGTTAAACGTTGTGTAGAATAGTTCCATTGAGGTAGATAATCCTGTTCGCGAACAATTCATCAGACCAGCGAACCATTCGCATGAAGAACAATATCATATGAGTCTCATCATTCTCGAATAACAGGGCCCTGAAATAGTGCATTCGTGCAAAATCGCCAATTTTGAGACGAAACACCTCATATTTCTTTCTGTAAACATATGAAGATAAACGATAACCAGAACCAGAGTTGGTCTACGACTACGTATTGGAATAGCGAGATATTTCTTTCTGTATAAATATGAAGAAAAGCGATAACCAGAACCAGATTTGGTATACATCTACGTAATGGAATAGCGAGTATGCTGTATCAAGCTGGTTCTGGTTATCATTTATCATTATATGTTTACAGAAAGAAATATGAGGTGTTTTCTCCTCAAAATTGGCGATTTTGCACGAATGCACTACTTGCACTACTTGTACTGCTTCATATCTTTAAAGAGAACAGGAAGAATTGTTTTCACCTCAGAATCAACTATTTTGCAAGAATGCACTACTTCACCGCCCTGTTACTCCAGAATCATCAGACTTAGTGCCTTGAAATTTTTCCAAGTATACAATATAATATTGTACTTCATGTCAATTGAACAGTTCCTTGTGGTGGAAGTATTTTATTTTGGTACTTCTGTATTGCACCTGACCTGGGGTCATTTACTCATCTAAAGATACAAGGTCCTTTACTTGTATGGGCGAAAGTGTAAAAGTATTTATTTTGCAGCTGATTCTTCATGCATGTTAAATAGCGGAAGTTTAATTGATAATACTGTTATATTATATAACAGATTGCTTTCAAAACAGAGCAGGGAGAAGATTAATAAATCTGCGTCCAACCCTTGGTCAAACAACAAAACACCAGATGGTTCAGTTAAAGATTTTATTTAATTAACCAACCAACGAATAAGCAAAGTTATTAAACGTGGTACCTTGTGTCACAAACCTTAGAGTAGTATATAGACGGGATATAGACTCACATTGACCTGGCGTAAGAATCTGGCGTCGAGGTCAAGTGCATTATAGTACGGGCGAAAACCGGCAGAAGAGTGCGCCGTCTCAAAAAGGACGCCGTCTCATGTGGAGGTCATGTGGAGGTCACGTGATGGTCAAGTGCATGGGGCATGTATTCCTCCGCAGTGATGTGGTCTGGTGGTGAAGTGGTCTGCCTCCGCGGACAGAAATTAGTCCCCAGACTTCAAATACGCTGCATGGACCGATTGGGTCGAGTGAGGTGTCAAAGTGAAGCGCTCCTCCAGGACCATATGGAATGCATGTACAGACTTGTATCTGGGTTTTTTCCATCATGCGGCGGTTACGTGATTAGGAGTGCATGTACTGACTTGTATGCCATCCATTCATTTGAGTCGGGGACTTGGGGTCCCTACGGAAGGATTTTGCAAGTCATGGGTGGGTGTATGTAAAATGAGGATTTGTCTCGAAAATATAAAAAGCGGAACACGGATTTTACCCCTACAATAGAGGAAAACCCCTATCAACCCTATCCCAAAGGGCTAATATCGGTCCCCGGGCTTATCGGGTTCTGCCTGGAGTGGGTGTATGTAAATTTAGGATTTGTCCCGAAAATATAAATAGCGGAACACGGACTTTATCCCTACAATAGAGGAAAACCCCTATCAACCCTATCCCAAAGGGTGAATATTGGTCCCTGGCTTATCGGGACCTGCTGAGAGAGGTAGGGTGGGGGAGTGGGTGCATGTAAATTGAGGATTTGTCCCCGAAAATATAAAAAGCGGAACACGGACTTTACCCCTAAAATAGGGGAAAACTCCTATCAACCATGTCTAGTTGGGCTTATCGGAGCCTGCCGACAGAGGTAGGATGGGGGAGTGGGTGCATGTAAATTGAGGATTTGTCCCGAAAATATAAAAACAGACCAGTGCCGAACAAGGATTATGGGTGGAGCATCTCCCGCTCTCCAGCATCAACGAAACAGGACCCATCGAGTTTCTTGAACGAAGCAGGTACACTCTTCAGGACTTCGTCTTCCACCCACTGTGGGTGGTACCCTTGATAATGGCGGCTGTTGGAGCGGTGCTGAGGTCGGCGGTGTGTCGCGTGGTGGTGGTGGTGATGTGGTATTAATTCTTTTTATTATTCCCATCATCAAACACACACACTCCAGCTGGGGGGGCCACTGTGGGTGTGTTTACTTTATTTTTGCATGTACACGTGGTGGGTCTCTCCTGGAAAGATTCCGGTCCGTAGTCGAAGGTGATCGGGGGTGGCTTGCATGAGGTCGAAGAGCATATTCCCGTGCTGAGGGGTTGTCGCATCTTTAAAGGCTTCCTATGCAAACGGTGTGCTGCCGGGATACATCTGTCTCGCCAAGTGCAGCAGTTGAGTGGTATCTCTCGGGTTTTTGAAGACCACCAGGTAGTGGGCATTTAAGCTGATGTTCCGATGTTCTTTGTTTTTACTGAACAGATTCTGCACAATGTAGATGATGCTGAGCCGTCGATGATGGCAGCCTTTGGTAAAGAGTTGGGTGACCCGCGCATCCGTCTCCGCCATGAGATCATCCAGAACCACCAAGGTGTCCGGTCCCAAAACGACCAGGTTAGGTAGGCCTTCCACGAACGTGATGTGGGGCATTGCTGCATACGCTGCCTGCCATTCTCCATAACACCACACGACTCGGGCAATGGGTGGGGTGATCATGCTGTCGGTGTGTTGAAGGAGCTTCCTGACGAAGTGCGTTTTGCCGGAACCCGTTGGTCCTGCGATGACGCAAGTGAAGGGATGCTGCCACCGAGGGTCCATGGTTCGAACTGTATGCGCTGTCGTGGTAACCCGCTCTTGTAAATTTGGTACGAGTGAACTGGAGTGGTGGTGGTGGGTACAACGTCGGTCGTCGTTGTCTGTTCACTGTGAAGGATGAACTCCGGTGGGTTTTCAGACGTAGTAGGTGTACTTGGTGTAGGTGTTAACTGCATACATGAAGAAATGAAACAGTTTGCCACGCCGACGTTCCGTTTTTAAAATCTGCTCCACCGTGTAGTAGTCTTGCTGTGTTTTTACGACAGGCTGTAATTCCGTCTCGTAAAACGTCCCTAGCAACGGTTCCCCTTGAAGATCTTCCAGTTCATAGACTCGCTGCTGTCGGGGTAGGCGCCGTTTAATCAGGAAGTGCTCATCGCTCCAGTTGGGCAAGTAACTTTTCTCAAATTGACCTTTGACTTTACTGATCCGTACAGGGTCCCCGACCGTGTACACCTCCTTCGTCGTTCGCTGTGATTGCCTGGGGTACAAGACACGCCGGACTTGGGCTTCATTGCGTTGGGTCACGGTAATGGGGGCTCTCTCCATACTCCGGTGACAGGCTCGATTGTAACCACTCACAAGTTTCGGGAGAACATCGATGTACCGCCTTGTATTCTTATAGGTGAAATATTTATACATGCGGCCTTTGAATGTCCTGTTGAACCTTTCCACAACGGAAGCCTTGGTCTCGTTGTACGTATGAAAGAAAAACACCTTCTGGGCTTTCAGAAACTGTTGGAACGGTCTGTTGAGGAATTCCGTGCCTTCGTCGGTTTGCAAATACATGGGTTTGCGCTCGGTCTTGAAGATGTCCTTGAATGCCGCTATGAGATTCGCCCCCGTTTTCGTCCGGATGGGTACCACCCACGCATACTTCGACAGGATATCGATGCACGTCAAGATATACCGATTCCCATCGTTGTGCAAAGGCGCTCATATCGACCAAATCCGCTTGCCATTGGGCATCTAGTCCTCCCACGATGACCCGGTTCCGTAGAAAATGGCGACGGGCAGCTCGATGTAAGGTATAGGTGTCTTGTTTTCTTAACCAATATCGGACTTGAGCACGTTGTATCCCCTGGGGTTTGGCCGCTCGATAGAGAGCCGTCAATGCACTATAGGCCGCCGGACTGTCGGGACTGTAGTATAAGTTATCTAACACCTCCCAGCTCTTCATGGTGACAAATGATGATGGACCCTGGCTCTATCGTTTATTTATAGCGGGTATATCTTGGGCCGGAGTTTCTTTCTGATTTTCTTCGTTGGGTTCTGCCAGCACATTGCCCATGGTAAATGACCAGTACAACTCGTCTGATGACCGATCTTCCTCCTTAAGCACTTGATCCACATCTACCACGGCATCTTCCAATGCAGACCATAGATCAGGGTGAAGGGTAAAATGCACTGTACCCCCATCTAGCCGAGCCAATTGGGCAAAGAAGGGGCCGCCTCGGATGTACACATCGTGACACAAGTGAATGACGTCGCCGTCCAGTTCACCAGACAACACCCGTTTGAATTTGGTCCAGCCCTTCCGAGACAAACGAATGTGAGCCGGGCACGGGTGTGTAGGGTCCGCATCACAGATGTCTCCCACCTCCTCCATGATATCGACCGTATCCGCATAAACGTGCAGGAAAACCTCGGGGGTGAAGCTGAGATACGCCCGTATTATATGCTCCGTCATGGTCAGTACGTGAATGGTACCAGATTTGACTGTCTCTCGTATTTATAGGGAGAACCCCGTGAGATCAAAGGATCGGGTGGTCATGTCACTGGGCTGACTGAGTCTAGCCGGATAACCAATGGTATCGTCGTCTGCCTCCGCTTCATTGCTAGACATTTGTTCATTGGGTTCTGCCGCCGCTTCTCTCAGGGCACGAGCTGACCGCTCGTCCGGTGTAAACAGCTGGTCCACAATAGGCACCACTTTCTCGAAGGCTGTCCACAGATCGGGGTCTAGGGTGAAGCCTCGCGCAGGGTCTTGGTAACGGCCCAGGCGTGGGAAGAAGGGTCCACGGTGTACGTAGATGGCATTGTCTATGTGGATGAGGTTTCCGTCAAGCTCACCACTCAACACCCGTTTAAATTTGGTCCAGCCGTCACGGTGTAGCGTAACCGTATTCGATACGGTCTCAGCTCGCGACGAGCAAACATCTCCACGGTCTTCCAAGATGGTGATTTTATCTTCATAGACGTGTAACCCCACCCGGGGTGGAAGGGGAATGATGGCGCGTAGGACTGGTGACATGATTGACCCAATGACGATCGGCGAATGACGCACACTGTGACTGACCCTCGTATTTATGGTGAGGTCCCACTGTCAATGCCACAGCGTCAGGGTCAATAGGGCACAGACCATTACTAGGCCAACCAGCCGTCACTGGTTCCGGCGTGAGCGCTCGTGGTCCATAGCCCGGGCATCAAGGATGGCTGTCATAGTCCAGTAGTGGTGAGTGATAGCACACCTCTCTATCGAGTGCACTCTGTCGAGGACCGCTTCTGTGAACTCTTTCAGGATCTGGCGTCGACCCTCGTTGTCGTCGCCATCTGCAAACATGGACCGAACCACTGCTCGGTAACCCGTGAGTGAATTAACCACGGTGGCATGCTGTACAATGCGAGTCGCATAGGGCTGGCTCTCCGTCATGGCCTTGCAACCGTAGAAATGAAGGTGTGGGATCCAGAGGGACGTGTTTTATAGACCATGTCACACATGCGTGCCTATACGTAGCTCTACGGGTGTAGTCCGTGATACGTACTATTCTGACTGGTTAGTGCAAAAAGAGAGCAACAACAACAAAGATTACAGCGCCGGATGCGCTCCTGGATCCCCTGGAAAATCTTCTCCACGTTTCATGGTATAGCTCCGGTGAGGCAGGCTCAGGCTGGTGAGGCTCAGGCAAGTAGCTCCTCTCGTCAGATAGGCTCAAGCTGGTCAGGCAGGCTCAGGCTGGTCAGGTCAAGCAGGCCAATGAATGCGGCAATGCCCTAAATATTCCCACTTTTATACACCTACATAGAAGTACCCGGATGTAGGCTCATACGTAGAGGAAAGCATTCTAGTACCCGGATGCAGGCGCAGACGTGAGCGAAATTATAGTACCCGTCCATTGGTCCTTTTATCGATCGCTCATTGGCTCTTTTTCTCGACCGCTGATTGGTCCAAATGGAACTGCCCATCCTTCCCAGGTTAATTTACGATCCCCTTTTTGTGCTCAAGCTCTGTATATCGATGCCGCAACATTGTTGCCGAACATTGCCGAAAGGGAGACCTTTGACCTTTTGACCTGGATGTGACCTTTGACCTTTTGACCCGAAATTCACCCGCGCACTTCCGGTGATGCCGCGCACTACCGGATAACCCGCGCGCGGCCGGAGAAAACCCGCGCGCGTGGCCGGAGAAATTCCGCGCGCTGCGTGCTCGCGCAGGGGCAGGCGGGCCGGAGAACTTCCCGTGGGAAAGTGGAACTCTTCTGTGTTCGGAGGTAGTTTTAGTGAAACCGGAAGTGACGTCAATACCCCATGCCGTCGGATGCTCCTCCACAAATGCTTCAACATAAGACCTCCGACGACTCCATCGGATCATTAGGGGCTCACCTAGACCTCAACATGTCTATTTCCATATACTTGGTATACTGCGCATGCGCAGAATGACGTCAGTTTTACGTCACATTCACCCAGTCGGATGCTCCTTCACGAATGCTTCACATTGATACCTCACTCGACCCCATCAGACCATTAGGGGCCTACCTAGACCCCAAAACGTCTATTTCCATACGCTTTTTCCACAATTCCCTGTCTGCGCATGCGCAGAATGTTGAACACGAACGACACACTAGTCCAGGCGGATGCCCCCTTATGAGAGCTTCACAATAAGACCTCACACGACACCATAGGATCATTAGGGGCTCACCTAGACCCCAAAACGTCTATTTCCATACCCTTTTCTCACAATTCCCTGTCTGCGCATGCGCAGATTGTTGAACACGAACGACACACTAGTCCAGGCGGATGCCCCTCACGAGAGCTTCAAAATAAGACCTCATACGACACCATAGGGTCATTAGGGGCTCACCTAGACCCCAAAACGTCTATTTCCATACCCTTTTCCCACAATTCCCTGTGTGCGCATGCCCAGAATGTTGACAACGGCCGAGACCCTAGTCCAGGCGGATGCCCCCTCACGTATGCTTCACATTGGTACCTCACTCGACTCCATCGGACCATTAGTGGCCCACCTAGACCGCAAAACGTCTATTTCCACACTCTTTTCTCACAATTCCCTGTCTGCGCATGCACAGAATGTCGAAAACGGACAACACACTACTCCAGGCGGTTGCTCCGTCACATAGGCTTCACATTGATACGTCACTCGACTCCATCGGCCCATTAGTGGCTCGCCTGCATCCCAAAACGTCTATTTCCATACCCTTTTCCCACAATTCCCTGTCTGCGCATGCGCAGAATGTTGACAACGAACGACACACTAGCCCAGGCGGATGCTCCCTCACGACTGCTTCACATTGATACCTCATACGACTCCATAGGACCACTAGTGGCCCACCTAGATCCTAAAACGTCTATTCCCACACCCTTTTCCCACAATTCCCTGTCTGCTCATGGGCAGAATGTTGACAACGGCCGAGACACTAGTCCAATCAGATGCCCCCTCACATATGCTTCACATTGATACCTCATACGACTCCATCGGCTCATTAGTGGCTCCCCTAGATCCCAAAACGTTGCGCATGCGCAGAATGACGATATTCCTACCCCACATCCATCCAGTCGGATGCCCCCTCACGACTGCTTCACACTGATACCTCACTCGACCCCATCGGTCCGCTAAGGGCCCACCTAAACCCGTCTATTTCCATGCCCTTTGTCTACCGCGCATGCGCAGAATGACGATATTCCAACCCCACACCAAGCCCATCTGATGCCCCCTCACATATGCTTCACATTGATACCTCACTCGACACAATCGGACCATTAGTGGCCCACCTAGACCCCAAAACGTCTATTTCCATACCCGTCTATTTCCATAACATTTTATTATATTGTAACTGTTTGAAGATAATCACAATGTATATCAAAATTTATCAATTGCATGGATGCTGCTGCGCAAATTTCTTCGCTAGAAGACATGTAAAGGAAATCCCTATCTCTTAACCACACGCCCTCAAAACAAGAGTTTTGGGGGGGGGGGGGTGTAGGCGGTGGTATTAGGGTGAAATGTCGAAATATGGGGTCTTTATATACCCCAAGCTGGGGTATTTTTATATAAAGCACGGGGTTATGTATAGAGACCCCATATTTCGACACTTCACCCTAAAACCACCGCTCATCCTCCCCCCCCCCCACACACAACCCCCCAACCCAAAACTCTTGTTTTGAGGGCCTGTGCTCTTAACCTAGGAAAGAACATGGACAATGGCTGCCAAAGTCCAAAATCACCAGCGGACTACCTTATTTCCAATAATCAACGTCCTTTCATGCCGATTTAAACCACACACAAATTAATTCAGCATGGATACCCATTCGTCTGGTCTATGCCCACTTTTAACCCTACACTAAAAATAACTAATTCAGGGTCGATATTTATTCCTAACAACTTTGTAGGATGCATGGATATTAAGTTATAACCGATTTTTACGCATATATGACCTCATTCCCACCCTAAAATGACCTTAAATCACCAAAATCAGAGTGATATTCCCTCAGCTTGTTTCATAACACATACATGAATAAATTACCATGGTACAGCCCAATTGCAACAAAAAATGCCATGAAAACGCTTTAGACGCTTTTCAAGTTCTTGGCAGGTCGCCTAAACCAAAATTGAATGGAATATGACTAGGGGCACTGCAGCAACTACTAATGACACAGTTGTCGCAATTACGACAATTGTGTCCTTATTACGACAATTGTGTCATTAACAGTTGTCAGGTCGCCAGCTGATGTCACAACAGCATTGTGACAATAGTAGGCGACTCTGTCAGTGGAAAAAAAGCTAGCGTGCAGGTTGACGCATTATAATAATATTGTCACAACCGGGGACCGGTAATTATTTGAGACAAAAATATATCACATATGATGTATGACTAAATTTTTGATACACTTGCTATATCAACCGCTGACTCAGCTAATCCCGGTAATTGCGAAAACAGAGGCTGACTCTGCATGCAGTCGCCTGCTAATTTCGTAATTACGACATTAGCTGTCGACCTGACAACTGCTAATGACACAATTGTCGCAATTGCGATTGTGTCATTAGTAGTTGCTACAGGGCACTAAGGTAAAAAAAATGTAGGGCATCTACGTCAATTGCCAGTGGCCGTGGTTAAATTCGTACCGTATCAATTCTGAAGGTGTGTTCATGCCCATAGGTTTAAAACACATGGCCGTAATGGGAGCGTGATTGATTGAGTTCTACGATACGATAAGTAGGTCAAAGCCTTGAGGCATCCCTTCATCGTCAGTGTATGGTGTGATATACTGTCTCACCTTTTCGGATAAAAATCAGATATCAGGACTTAATACCTTGTTTCCTGTTTTAAACTGTGAGTGCTGCATGACTGCCACTGTGAAAGTTCATTTGAAGAAGCAAAACTGTACGACCTCCATTAGGCTCCGGTCATTCCGTTGAATGAGTCACTGGCAATACCGTACTGAATATTATGTAAATGGGAATTGACGTTTAGACCGAATCAATGACCAGGGGATCGTTGCATGAAACTTGCTTATAAGTTACGATCGACGTAAGGACTTACACCTGCGTTGCGCTCACACTACGCCCGGCGCTACACGCGTTTCACAAACCTGACGTAAGGCAGACGTAATTATATCCCAATTTACGCAATGCGTAAGTTCCAGATTTTCGCCTCTTCAATAAATAATCACTTAGAATTGTGTTTAATTATTATTGGATACGAGGTTTTGACCACGCAATGTGCTATATTCCTAGCCGCTAAAGGACTTTGCAAATATTTTACCTCGATAACTACACATCAGAGCAATCTGCGTTTGAGACTAGTGATCGTAATGCAAGTGCCCGCTCTTTTGTGAAAGAAGGTGCCAAATGCTGCAGACGGTCTTTGAGCGATCGTATGCTGGGGAGAGCAAAAGTTAAAAACGACCCTTTTCTGCCTCCAAAAGTATCGTACATTCAATAAGATACATAAAATTTTACAACTAGCTTATTAGATTAATCTACTACATACCTGGTCAGGGTCGGGCGACTGGCAGAAGGGGAGATAACCCTGTTTGGAGGTTGAGGTATTATCATGCCCCAACCTGTAACCATCTCGGTCATCTATACGCGGTAAGACTGACCCTGGGATCGTGTGTATCCATGTTCAGCCTACTTTCGGCAACTGCAGGAGGGAATTTCCATAAATCAATACCACGTGACTTCGTCAGGCAATCAGCTAAAGTCTACCGACGTAACCCCAACCAACCTGTAACCATCACGGTCATCTATACGCGGTAAGACTGACCCTGGGATCGTGTGTATCCATGTTCAACCTACTTTCGGCAACTGCCAGAGGGAATTTTCATAAATCAATACCACGTGACTTCGTCAGCCAATCAGCTAAAGTCTACCGACGTAACCCCAACGTAACTCGCCATTTTCGAGTCATGTGATGAACTACTTGTTCAAAATTTCAGATCCACCACACCTCTTGGATGATACGAAAGTTATACATACCTATATATTTTGTAAGCCCAGGCAATATCTGTTTCAGAAGTGGTATGAAACCTGTAATTTATCAGATTTCTCGAGTCTGTTCTCCGCCGGATGAAGGCCGAACAGAATCCGGTAAAGTACCGGATATCGCTCCGCAATAATGGAGACACACGATTAGCAAGCCATCTTATGGATGGCGAAGTGTACGCAAATGAACCCCAACGTAACCCGCCATTTTCGAGTCATGTGATGATCTACTTGTTCAAAATTACAGATCTACCACACCTCTTGGCTGGTACGAAAGTAATTCATACCTATATATTTTGTAAGCCCAGACAATATCTGTTTCCGAGGTATGTATGAAAACCTGTAATTCATAAGAGTTTTCGAGTCTGTTCTCCGCCGGATGAAGGCCGAACAGAATCCGGTAAAACACCGGATATCGCTCCGCGATAATGGAGACACGCGATTCGCAAGCCATCTTATGGATGGCGAAGTGTACGCAAATGATCATGCCCCAGTGAGGTGGTTGTCATCTATTGGTCACAAACCACTAAATATTCGCCTTACTTAATATGTAGTAAACTGGCCGAGCACATCTTGAGAAAACTATATTCCCTAATATTCGCCGCCACAAATGACCCATCACACCAGGTAGCCTGGGCTTTCCGCTCAAACATATGGAAAATTCAGCATACATTCCCCACCATTTTTTCGAGATGAGACCGCCAGAAATAGGGCCATCCAGCCCCACACCATTACGACAAACGGCCCAGATTTTTTTTCTGATTAAAATTTGAAAAGGTGGTTTTGATATATTTTAGCCTCAAATATTATAGAAACATTTTAAAATACGTCACAGACCATTTCTGACCCAGTCAGGTATAATGTCCAATCAATGTTCGCCGGAAGTCCTGATAATAGGACCCACCCACTTCAATGGAGGTTTGGTGACCTATTTAATACTGACCCTTATCAAATGCTTCTGTCTCGAAGGCACAACTATGTATAGCCTAGTGTGACCAATTAGCGACCACTTTTACTGCATTTTTTAGTCCTCGTTAAAAACTAAATCATCCCTGGGCTAAAGACTTCCATGGAATAAAGAAGAACCCGTCAGGATTATTTCTGTATCATTTTGTCATTGTTTTCAACCGATCTTTTCAAGATTGCATGCCTAGAAGCGCAACAGGGGCTACTCCGGATATTTGCCGATCTGTGTAACCAATTAGCGTGGGTGTTTGACTTTCGTTATTTTGACAAGTTTGATTCCATTACTGGTTACAATTTTGTTGTATAAATAAAGCTGGGTTCTTATGGATATCCTCGCATAAAAAAAACGTTTTATTCTGACTAGTAAGTCCCGTTATTTCAGACAAATGATGCACCCACCAAGAAAAAATCCACCATCATAAAGTTTGTGGAGCAGTCGTTATCTACTGCTAAAGTTGATTTCCCATGCAACATTTGCCAATGAACCACATGATGAAGGAAAACAATAAGTGCTCCCTTGTGGTGGCGCGCTGTTCAGTGCGGTCAGAAATTGCTCGACAGAGAATGTTTACGGTAAGGAAACTGAATTTCGCCAATTCAGAAAAAATGGTCAGAAAATCAGCTCATCGGAAAATACTATGTTTAGCAAATATTTGAATTGCTTCATGGAAATCCAAGCATTTGAAGTGGTCGATAACGTTTTCAATGGTGTAAATACGGATGTCGTCTGCTTCATTTAATCGCCAAGTTTACCATCAAAGCAGAGATTAGATAGCACAGAATAAAGACAAAACTGGTTTGTATTCTCGTATAAAATTTCATTTCATTCTGTTGGATATTTTTCTATGCAGAAAGAATTTTAGCTTTCAACCCACGCTAAGTACAACCCACACGCTAATTGGTCACACTACACTCTCAGAAATATTCAGGGAATAATCCTGAATAGATCAGGCTGCACATCCACAACTCAATTTCAGGGATTTGATCTGAAATCCATGGATAATTTCCTGAATTTCAGAAAAAAGTTCCCTGAAGGAGAGGATTTTCCCTGAAATTCAGGCAAATTTACCACCCTGATTAGTAAGTTCCCGACACTATTTAGGTAGGTAAAATCCCCTAAAATTCAGGCAATTTAGCTTTAATTCATGCATGGATGATATACCTGAATTTCAGGAAATTATCCCTGGATTTCAGGTAAAATCCCTGAAATTGAGTTGTGGATGTGCAGCCTGATCTATTCAGGATTATTCCCTCAATATTTCTGAGAGTGTAGGCTAGAGTGAACATTGATCGTAAGCTTTCAGTTTCATGAACTTCCCTGAGATAATTATCGAGGTACGGCTCGGACAGATGGACGAAAACAGCCATAAAAGTAGGCCTACCCCTTAGCCCACAGGGCTGAGGAGTGAAAAAACTAGAGTAGAACAAACGCAAGACAAAAATAAAATATGTATATATTAAAAAAAGAATAACGCGCGCGTTCTCTAATCTAAAATCTGCTCACGTTTTTTCTAATCAGTTCATCCAACCCAGCGCAGACAGTTATTACAATCTTTTAGCCCCTAGGTGGCGGGACATGCATAGCCATCGTTGCATACGCTGAGCAAACGGAGTCTGAAATTAGCACAGCATACTGGCCCGGATGTAACAAATATATGATCATAAGGCACCAGAGGGCACCGTTTTCGCATACCAGAAGTGAAATTACGAATTCCGATAAAATCAGTAAAATATGACAAAAAATGACTAAAATTTGTCGTCTATATATAGTCACATTATTCATTTTCAAAAACCTACTTAAGTATCTATGTCATTTAGGCCTACCGGCACAATTTTGAATCCATTCTGATCGATAGATTTTGTTCTGGTTCGAGTCTTCCTCGACTATTAAAGCAAAGAAGACGACGAAAAGAGATTGACTGAGAAAACAAGTAAAATGAGAGAAAACTTGTAGGAGAGATTCCCGTAGTTAAGAAGATCAAGACAAATCAGAAGTCATGATGGACGCAATCGTAGAGGACCAATGTTCGCCCAATGGACAAATGGACCAGTCCATAGATTGGTTTAAGGCCACCTTTGTGGGAAGTTTTAACGAGAGACAAATAACCAGGAAAACAATGGAGAAAATAATTAGAGAAAACAAGGTAGGCGTTGAAAACTCCTCTTGGACAAGATTTTGTGTAGCAGTATTTACTTGATTAGCCTAAATTGCAATAAATAAACCAATCATAACAAGAACATGAATTCCACAGAAAAGCGGACATCATTAAAAACAGACCTTTTTCGCAGAGAATTCACTTCACATTTTTTTCGTTGGCAATATATCAGCATTTTTTATTAGATTTTTTCCGTTCGCTTCCCATAATCTCTGGGAATATACCAATAACACATTAGACGGGTTTTATGCGCGAACTATTTTTTCAAAAATTTATAAACCTGACCAACACTAGATTCAGCAAGTTAGGAACGTCGCATTTTACTGAAAGGCATACCATTTGATAACATCTGTAGGGAAGATATCCTTTTGACAGTAACAGTATATATTGGACAAAATAACAGTTCAGATTCTTAATTTTATGATGAAAGTTTATGAATTCATTCTAGGAATAATTTTTCGTATAGAATGAATGTGTACTTTATAAAAACAAATTTTCGAGAAAATTCGAATGCGCACTATTGATTTCGTCACGAAATCCGGTGAAATCCGGACTAGATTTAACCCGCATGATAGCTCAATTAACTCATTTCTTATCTGGAGAGAATAATCAGAGAAAACAAGGAAGGCGTTGAAAATTCCACTTGGACAAGATTTTGTGTAGCAGTATTCCCTTGACTAGCCTAAATTGCAATAAATAAACCAATCAGAACAAAAACATGAATTCCACAGAAAAGCGGACATCATTAAAAACAGACCGGTTAGTGTGGGAAAGTTTATAAATTTTAGGGTGCGGGCTTCGCCCTTACCCTAAAATCTAAACTTTCCCACACTAATCTTGTGTAAAATAACCATTGAGCACGCCTATGAAAACATTATTTCTTAATTCTATAACACTTGTGTCAATAACATCGAGCTAACCCTCGTGCATTTATTACATGTTTTAGCACGGTTATGTGAAATCAACACCCGTCAAGAGCAGGTGTTCATTTGGAGATTCCATTTCACAAGTCAGATATCTGCTTTCATACAAGTAAGAATCGAATAAAACAAACAAATGAATTACAAGATGAGATTTCTTTGTCAAGTTGACACAAATAGACATATATATCCACCTAATTTCCACACGCTGACAGTATCAATGGGTTCGATCCCAGGCCGGGTCATACCAAAGATTTGAAAAATGGAACTTGTTGCTTCCTCGATTACGCTCAGCATTAAGAGGATAGAACAAGAACTGGTTCGCTCGTTGTTAGTATAATGTGACTGAGTGGGGTGTCATGTCTGCCTACGGCATGATATTTCGGTGGGACAGCATTATAAAATGGCAGCATTAGATCTGCTCTGTTACAAAGTAGGTAATCTTACCTACCTTCATTATAATCATTATAATCTTTGTTGAAAATCAATTTGAGTAGTGTAATAGAATAAAAATAATATTTTCATAGGCGTGCTCAGTTGTTATTTTAAGCACGGTTATAAATTTATAAATCTTGGGGCGCGGTCTTCGCCCTTTCCCTAAAATATAAACTTTCCCTCACTAACCGTTCGTAAAATAACCACTGAGCACGCCTATGAAAACATTATTTCTTAAATATACATAATATATAGACACTATATGTGAAATTCCATCGAATATTCTTAATTTCCTGTATTGATTCTTGATACCTGGCGACAGTGACATATACATGTACACGTGTGAGATATGAATGAAAGGAATAGTAGAATATAATATTAGTAGTAGCAGTGGGAGATGGAAATATGAACGGAGATAAGTGGATTTATCAATAGATTTCCAAGGGAGGTAACTTTTCTATTAACAGACATGTGTATTTGTACAATCAAAAATTGAAGAAAAACTTCCTCTTTCGATTTGATGCCGTCAAATGAAGCGCGGAAAATATATATAAAAAAGTCACAGAAATAGTGGACTGAAATAAGGGATATCAAGAACTTGATTTGATGTGAATCAGTTTCAGGGTAGATAACACTACCAAAGGGATGTAACTACCTTGACCGATATTTCATCAAATCCCCAAGGAAGGTAACTCTACTTATATCACAAACACATATATATCAAATAAAAAAAAGAGATAACCAAGATTATTTTTTCAAGGGAGGTAAATCTTAACAACAGACGGACAAAGATTGAAAACATTTTCAAGAATACACATGTATGAAGAAACGATCCATTGTGATCCTTTTTTACAGGAGTTTGTGTTTCATCTGTTTCGCATACTGGACAGTGATGAGAGCGGATCCCTTTGTCTTCAGGAGTTGATTGGTGGATTACAAAGGCTAGGCAGGTGCGTTTGTAGACTGGTTACCGCTCTTGTATATCCATACCGTGGACAGGTATCGGCCAGCATTCGTTTCGCTGCCGATACGGATTGAATGGGTCCTTTTCACAGTAATTCTTGGACATTGCTGCCTTGCGCCGGTGTCGGTCACAGGTGCACAACATGTGGGCCACCGCTTGAGCTTCGGTTCGTTGTCATGAACTCTTCCCTTTGTTTATAATAGGGAGCGGGGTTTTTTCAACTATTGATAACTGGTGTAAATATGATCAAATATTCCTACTATTCCAAGAAATGACATACAAGCTTACATTTATGAAATTCGGCAACTTCAGGTAAAAATATACCAGGTATTATCGATTAAAAATATATTCTGGGTTAAAGACATAGCGAAGCGCCCGGATTAACGAACCGAAGCTCTAGCTGTCATCTAGGCCAGACAGCATTGTCCAAGCATTAACTTGAACTATACTGCGAATTGCCCATTCGAATTCATATTCTATTGGCGGATCCAGAACCCGGGTTAGTTCAGTCGCCTTTCATTGGGCCATGACCGTTCATTCTCCGGTGTTAATTCGGACCGGATAAAGTCGCAATGCGGAGAATGAGTTTATATTCAGACAAAATTTGAACCGACGAACCTGTCCACTGTAAAGATATATAGGGGAGGTAACCATTGTCGTGCGTTTGGCTCTGGCTTTGACGAAATGTGTCATATACAAATGAGAGGTAATTTGAAGAGTTCGATAATGTGCAACGTGTATTGTTTACTGAGTGGTCCTATGATGAGATACGTGTTGTCGTATGCAGCGTTGATTGACGAAGTGGCATGCGCTATTAAATGATTGATTTGATTGATTGATTGCTTATTCATCATTCAATAAATAATATGTACATGGAATAGAACAGAGATAGAATGACGGGAATAAAACCCCAGGGAGCTTGTTGTATCCCAGGAATATTTGCAATAACAGTAGTACTGATTTGGCATGAAGTGCTGACTTACGAGCATAATCATAAACATGTGTGTGTACAGTGGTCAATTACAAGTCAGAGAATAATTATATAAGTCAGATTTACATAAAAGAGGTTGTCTCAGAATATATACTGCGATCACTATATTTGAGCCTAGGAACATTAAAAATACCCTTTAAACATAATTGTGAATATACCATCAGATAGTTTTTGGTTTTAATTAATAATAGCCAGATCAGGATGGAGAAAATATGCGTTTCAGATGTGACTTAAACAATGAGAATGACAAGACTTCAGTTCAATTGATAAACAATTCCAAATTCGTGTTGCCTTTGACTTTGTTGAATAAAATGATAAATTTGAGAGAATCCGTGTTGTATAAAGATTGCAGTTGGCTTGTTTAGTTGGATAGGAATGGACTTCGGAGAGTTTAGTGAAATAGTTTGAGAACTTGGTCGGGATGGAAAGAGCATTGTTGAGACATTTTTGCGTAAATAGCAGAAATCTGAGATGAGCTAATTTAACATAACAGTATGAGCTGAAGAAATGAAAGGTCCCTCTAATTGTTAAAGTTTAACTGTGATACTTGTGTAAGTGTACGTTATATTCAAGCTCAAGACAGCGATGTGAATAATAATATGTAATACAATTTTTCCCAAATATTTCAATCGTATTCTGTTCCAGAGGCTTTAAGGCAGCTTTGTATAGTGGGAGATAAATCTTCGCGGTTGTTGCTTAAAACTTAAGTGTTGTAATAACAATTTAAAGGTGCCGACAGTGACTACACTCACAAGAGCAGTCATATGGTCGCCCTTAAAGGGTTATATTTCGACACGTTAGGCGTGCGGTTCGACTCTTTAGTTTTAACCGCAATGGGAATACGAGTATTTGGGAGTTATAATAAATAGAGACCGGTTTGATTCAGGCACTGTTGATTTCAAGGACCTCAAAGCTATGTATAAATTGTACCGGCCTTTATTGGAACCCAGTCCATCAGCTAAATCCTGTATGAAGTTATTTAACATTATTCTTAAACTAATTGTCCTGTAGTCCTGAAGTGCAGACTACCCATTGCAGAAATTTGAACACCTAGAAGCTGAACGAGTGCATACTCCTTATTCCAAATGCGCTCTTCGTGCTGGCAAATTTGCGGCCAGTTGTGCTGTAAGGTCGAAGATAGGAAACTTCCCATTGATGCAAGATATTGTTCTAAAATTGACTCAATATATGTTAAGACTCAAATGCGTCACAGAGAATATTATCTCTACCACCCTTATCATTCTAACACAACTATTTTAGCCAACAATACACCACGTTAGCTAAGTAAAGTTAAGGTAGTGAGTCTGTGGTGGGTTTGGCCCGATCAGTAGTATATGCTCTTTATATACTACTCCGATCCAACTTGTCAGTTTTGTTTAAAGACGGGTTCACAGTCCACATTCTGATATACTGGAAACATGATACATTGAGCTGAAGCAGAACTCTTGTACACACAAGTAACTTTAACACAGAAAATTACTTTGTAGGCTTCGACTCAGCAATCACAGTAAAATCAACAAGAAAAAAAAATGACCACCCCAATACTCCTACCCCAAACATGCATTCCCCGGAGATTAACATTGGAAGTCACTGGGGTCTTATGTAGGGGCAGATAACTCTTGCTGGGCCGTCACGTGACTCGGACGTGACCCGGATTTGGCATTTGATCCGAACGTCACCGGAAGTCATGTGACCGGATGTGACGTCATCCGTGACGTCATCAGCCTCACTTTCAGCCTCATTTTAATAAAGAATTTACTTTTTATATACTTCTGGTCTTTGAGGTGTCTGTTATGTATACTTTTGTGTGGGTCGAGGTGTCTTTGAGGTAGCAATGAGGTACTTCTCAAGTGTGCTTCAATTATGTTAATGAATTACCTCAAGAGTACCTCAGAAAAATCGACCGAAAAATACCATCTGTTAACGTAGTTGAGATGACCTCACGGTAATGTAATCTCGGTGGCAATAAAATGTTTAAATTTTCTCCTGAATACGTTGTAGGGGACGACCAATACCAGATGATTTGATGAACTGCCTGAGAAGGTATTTCCCACAAACAGCTGACGGGATGGGAGAGATAGCAGAAGATGGTTTCCAGCGACTTGCCAAGGAACCCGTGGTATGTTATTGTTTAATTCGGTGTTGTATTCTGCTAATATATCGTATCTGACACTCTGTCCGGTACCCATGGCCCTTCACGGCAGAGGAAGTGACGTCAGTCTTCCCTCAAACCTCATTGGTTTGGGCATCACCTTTTTCCTGGCTGTGATGGTTAGTTGTCAAATAGATTTGTTGATATGAAGACGTCGGGGAAATTCTCAAAAATCAAACCAATCAGCAGGCTCAGTTGATGAAAAATACGTTTGATCTCCGTTAACTCATTACACTCATTGAAGGTTCAGGTACATTCGCTGTAAGGATTTAGGATATAACTGCACTTGTGCAGATGAACTCACATATGTTTTTATGGATGATAAATTTCCAGTAGTTGGTTGATTTGCATACCTGGATACCTGCATATTTGGTCATTTGTTTACCGGTATTTACATGTATACTGCAGTTTATCAAAGGTTTCTTTGACTTCCTTGACCTGGATGGCAGTGGGGATATCAACGCTGCGGAGTTTCTGATTGGACTAGACAAACTAGCGAGGTACGTTCAGAAATTCTGGTGGGGTAGACAAACTAGAGTGGTCTGTTAGATTCTGATTGGACTGGATAATCTAGTGATGTACATACAAAACTTCTTATGGAACTAGACAAATTAACGAGGTATGTATGAATGGACTAGACAAAATACCGGCGTACGTGTAGAGTGTCGGATTGGACTACACAGACTAGTGAAGTACCGTACATAGAGAACTTCTGATGGAACTGAACAATATAACGAGATGTGTATGAAAGGACGAGGCGAAATACTGGCGTACGTACAGAGTATCTGATTGAACTGCACAGACTGACGAGGTAAGTACGCATTATGGGGGCATTATGAACGACAATCATTTGAGAGCTGACACTCCGTGACTTTGTAGTTTATCATATTGTCGTCATTTTGAGCCTATTTGCATAACCCCCCCCGAGCAGAGTATCATGGGTAAATTCAAGATGGCGTCCCTTGATTTTTTCGTCATTTTTATTCAAAATTTCTTCTTTTTTGCTACGAAAGATGGGTAAAAACAATTTTATTTTACATCAGATCGATATTTACTAATTTGTCATGCAGATTTTGCGAAGAAATTACACCAATAAAACATCGAAAATCGATCAAAAAATGTCTCTTTTGAAAATGACGTCACTTTAACTTGATCAAATCGGTCATCTGGAATTCGGTTGTATTTTCTGGTAGAACTTGACTCAAGGGTAAGGTGTTGTAAGTGTCAGGCCTCTAGCTCAAGGAGTAGAAAAAGAATCGTGCCACTCTCGTCCTCCTGTATATGAACTGATCGTCCTTCTGTATATGAACTGATATCCCGACGCTGTCATCCTTTTGTATATGAACTGATATCCCGACAGTGTCGTCCTTCTGTATAGGAACTGATATCCCGACACTGTCGTTCTTCTATATATTAACTGATATCGTCCCATTGTCGTTCTTCTGTATAGGAACTGATATCCCGACACTGTCGTCCTTTCGTATATGAACTGATATCCCGACACTGTCGTCCTTCCATATATGAACTGATATCGTCTCACTATCGTCGTTCTGTATATGGACTGATATCCCGACACTGTCGTCGTTCTGTATATGGACTGATATCCCGATACTGTCGTCCTTCTATATATCAACTGATATGCCGAAACTGTCGTCCTTCTTTATATGAACTGATATCCCGACACTGTCGTCCTTCTGTATATGAACTGATATCCCGACACTGTCGTCCTTCTGTATATGAACTGATATCCCGACACTCTCGTCCTTCTGTATAGGAACTGATATCCCGACACTCTCGTCCTTCTGTATAGGAACTGATATCCCGATACTCTCGTCCTTCTGTATATGAACTGATATCCCGACACTGTCGTCCTTCTGTATATGAACTGATATCCCGACACTCTCGTCCTTCTGTATAGGAACTGATATCCCGATACTCTCGTCCTTCTGTATATGAACTGATATCCCGACACTGTCGTCCTTCTGTATATGAACTGATATCCCGACACTCTCGTTCTTCTGTATATGAACTGATATCCCGACACTCTCGTCCTTCTGTATATGAACTGATATCCCGAAACGGTCGTCCTTCTGCATATGAACTGATATCCCGACACTGTCGTCCTTCTGTTTTTGAACTGATATCCCGGAACGGTCGTCCTTCTGTATATAAACTGAGATGCCGACACTCTCGTCCTTCTGTATATGAACTGATATCCCGACACTGTCGTCCTTCTGTTTTAGAACTGATATCCCGGAACGGTCGTCCTTCTGTATATGAAACTGATATGCCGACACTCTGGTCCTTCTGCATATGAACTGATATTCCGACACTGTCGTCCATCTGTATATGAACTGATGTCCCGACACGGTCGTCCCTCTGTATATCTGATATCCCGACCCTGTCGTCCGTCTGTATATTATTAGTTATACGTCGCCCTTCCGGGGTAATACGGGATGAGATTTGGTTTCTCTCGCCATATTTTTCCGAGGCGCAGCCGAGGAAAAATATGGTGAGAGAAACCAAATCGAATCCCGTATTACCCTGGAAGGGCGATGTATAACGAATTTATCATATCTCAGAGCATTAAGAATCACTTTGGACTTCAAGGCCGACATAATGGAACGGACTTCGATCGGACTTGCATTGGTTTCAGAACGATCCACAGCATGCACCGGAAAAAATGACACAAAGACAAATGTATCATTTTTACAATCCTCATCTTTAAAACGTACTAAGGGAGGAGCAAAGATAACGATAACATATACTGTAATCCGTGAACAATGAACCCGGTTTCCGTGTGAAATACCGGTGGGCTTCGGTGATAAAGAATGAACAATCTAAGTTCAAATTCAGCTTCATCTCTTATGTTCTATTCTGAAAATCAGAAACGTATAAAATACTGGAACATTAAGCTTAATCTCAATTTCATATTTAATATTTAATAGCCATCGACGAGTATAATATCTAGATTATATACCTTTTGTTAATAAATACATCGAAAGACCCGTTCCGGATTCACATCTGTTGCGTGGATATGTAAGTTTCAAATACACGTGTGAACTGTTACATTTCCATTCTGTCTATAATTCAACACCGTGTCACTCGACAGTGTCACTTGTGTCATGTTTCCATAACATCACACAGGAGAAGGACCAACATGAACTGACTTAAATTTACAGTTCGAGAGAAAAATCGGAAAAATCAAACTGTCCTGCACAATTTGGCAGAAGTATAGGTATTTGCTTCATTTTCGCACGATGATGTTGATTGCATTTATTGTGCAGTTATTGAACATTGGCGCTGAGGGATTTGCGGCGACCAGGATAGCTGTGGGAATGTCACACGATGTGGGCGGGACAGCGGTGCTGTCGAATTCACAAAACAGCTGATTAAGATCAAAATCAAAGTCGTCGGCATGGCCTTCTGCTCGTACATCCTGGGTGTGTAACACGGCCGACGTGGCATCATTTGACGTGGGTGCAGGGTACTGAGAAGATGATGTCACAGTTTCTGCAGGATGGGGTTTGACAAGAACATTTACTGGAAGTGTATGCGTACCGGTATTCGTCTTTCGGGTTGAACCCATCGTGTCAGGAAAGGCTACTGACGCAACCGTGTGGCCCATTTGCAGTTTCTCGCCATCACTTACTCGCTGGTAAACCGACAGCGACGAGACAGATCTGTGACCTGTGACAGCCATTATTTGAGATGCTGAATAGTTGTTTCTACCAAGGATGGTGATGCCGGTTGCTCGTATACTGTGGTTAGTGTATGGTTCAGAAAGTTTCAGACGAGTGCCCAGGTTGGTCATGAAGGCTGCCAAGCGGTGTTTCCCAATAGGTTTGTTATAATACCAAACTTTATCGTCGTCGAGGAAACTATCAACCGGGTACTGCCACAAGCGATCACATTTCGGATGGAGTTTGGAGATATAACTTTCGAATGAAGCAACAGGACAGAACGGGGAACCTTCTTCTTCAGGCATGAATCCGGTAACACCCTCTTTTTGCTGGGCCCGGCGATTTTTTGTGAGTTCATCCTCCTTTTTTTCACATACCTCTGCCCAGTTTTCGGGTCCCGCTTGATGATGAATGTGTTTTTTGTCATCTTTTCCATATTCTCCACTCCCCTTCTAAAGAAGAACAGACGTACATCGAACTGAACTTTATTTGCAAGCCCAGTTGGGGTTTTTGGGGACATGAGAACAGACTTGTAGAGTTTACAACGATCGGACTCGTTTATGGGCTCATAATGATCGGTGTCGCCTTTTCCAGATGCCTTCAACTCTGCAAGTGCGGTTTTGAAGCACTCGTTGGCTTCATTAAACTCCGAATTTCTAATCAAATCAAAAGTTTTCAAATACGGTGGGGCCTTCAGGTAACGATTCAGAGAATGTCGAAAGTTTTCGAGAGTGGATGTTTTGTACAATTCTCCGTCTTGTTTTCGGGCATCCAAATAAAAATGACTGAGTACCTCTGCTAACCTCTCGGCCGAGAATCCTTCGAATTCTTCACTCTGTCCCTTCTCTTTCAGGTAATACTTCAAAGTTCTGGCGGACGCTTTGTTCGATTTTTTTGTGTTGCTGGGAATAATATTAGCCCGCTTTTCAACAACTTCATCGTCCGTGTGAGACGCGAAACGTTTGCCTGATTCAGCCATTTTGTTTAGCAGACGATGGAATCTAGTGAACACCTGTTCGTTGCCCTTGGCGACGGGGGTATACGATATATATTCGACCAGCAAGTTGACAATACAGCATCACACATGAGGTCTGTCAGCCAATCAAAAGTCTACATGCTTCTCTGACATATGATAAGAACTGATATCCCGACACTGTTGTCCTTCTGTATATGAACTGATATCCCGGCACGGACGTCCTTCTGTATATGAACTGATATCGTCTCACTTGTCGTCCTTCTGTATATGAACTGATATCGTCTTACTGTCGCATTTGTGTTTAAGAACTGATATAGCGGCGCTGTCGGTCAAATCATAAGAAAAACACTCTGATTTGGGTTTATATACAAGAGGATGACAAAGCCCTGCTACGAGTACCATTTTCACTAACGTCTGCCATCAGTGTGTGTGTGTGTGGGGGGGGGAGATTTATTTATATATTAGGCTTAAATCTTTAACCGTAATTAAGAAATGGCGTTCTTACCAAAGTCCACCATCACTAGCATAATCCACGCAGCATGGAATCAAACAATGTACATAAGCTGGTTCCATTACATGTAAAAACGATCGATAGCTTTCAGTGATGACGTCATTAACCTCTTTTTACTGATAAGAATTCTCTATCAGGTTAGAGAGATCTACCTCTCTAAAATGGAGGTAAAAAAGGTCGTTTTTGCCAAAAAAGTCAAGAATACATGTATATCGAACTGAAAAGCATCCGTACAGGCGACGATGGACATATATATCCGCATCGGATGGCATTAAAAAAAAAATTAAAAAAAATTTAAAAAAAACGAAAACAAAACTTGACGTCTATCTAATTTGTATAAAAAATTAGATTATTTACACTTTCATTGGAAAATCGCTGTTATGACATGTAACAATATACAAGCAGTCGCCTGAAGATTTTTTAGTATTAAGTTGTTATGCAGAAAATACATTCCATCTCCATTTAAAATAGGTAGTTCTCACTAATTTGTTTATCCGAACGAAGAATGAGTTCGACGAAGTCCGTCCTTTATTTGATTCGGGCTTCGTTCAACGGGACTATATCATTATTTACAGGATGAGCAATGACGACAAATGGTGCAGCTATCTAGAGCAATGGTTCGCCGAACATGCATCCGACAACGGAGAGATAACAAAGACGCAATTTCTAACTGCGCTAAATGCGCGTCCTGGTCAAGTAAGCGAAACTTTTCCTGAATTATCTCCCTTGGTTTGTGTAATGTATCATACTGAATAAGTGTCTCTAGCTGACTGGGTGAGTATGTATTCAATCTTAAGCCGTTGGAGGTTAAAATACACTAAATGACTTCTGACGCGTCAAAAATGACATTTTTTTTAATAAATTTGCCTAAAACACTCTACTCCAGTCGTCTAGACAAACCGTTTGTAGTAGACACAACATACGTTACATGTCTGGTTATGTCTGGATGGAAACACGATACCAAACTGTAAACTATTTCAGCCGAGGAGTGACGTAAAACAGATTGTGACAGACTGATTTGTCTCGTGTTGTTCGGAGAAAACGCCAACGTTATTGCTGTAACGTTTAAGACCCAGCTAAGCTTAGTCTCGTTAAATGGTAGCAAACAAGCGGTCACGCAAGCTCTCGTCACTAGACCTTGCCAACTAGAGATTCACTTCGGCGTGTCACCTTGTCTGGCTCGAGAAAGTAGGAGAGCGTAGAGACAACCAGAGCCGATATTGAGTGAAAAATATGAAATGATATTCAGTTAAATGTACAATATGATCGTGATTAAAAAGTACAAACAGCCCGATTCCACAACCCTTGGAAAAATCAATCGCCCGAACGCAGCCGCAGCTGAGTTTTGCTGACATTCCGCTGCTATATGTTACCATCTAGCCAAGTTTTCATGTCAATCTTCGTTTCGTCACTCAGTCACGTTTCCTCTATATTCAATTACACGTACAGTCCGGGACCACTACGCTGCATCGGCCGTACGGCTCTAACCGGAAAACAACACTCTACCAATTTCTGTCTCTTATTTTATAGAGATCGGCAAAGAGTTTGATAACCGTGAGGAGCTGAGGTTTCTATAATCCGTCTTCAAACATCAACGTGTTACACGAAAATGTTTGTAGCGCGCAGATCACGCGACCCATAAGCTTGAAAAATTCAATCGTCCGCTGGTGTTTGAAGACGAATTACAGAGACATTAGCTCGTCTTCTTCACGGTTTTCAAACTCTGTGCCCAATTCGATAAAAGTAGTAGACAGAAAGTGGGAAGGGACTCGATAAAAGCTATTGGCGGATAGAGCCGTACGGCCCATCCGGCATAATGGTCTCGGAATGTACAAGGTGCATGAGTTTGTTTATGAAGCAAGACTGAGTGACGGAACGCCAAAACTTGGCTAGATTCGATCCTATAATATTCCAGCACAGAAGCTTGCCCGATATTCCTACTGACTGGTATAATACCCAGTCCTAGGATAACCCGTCTTACCGTACCAGTGTGTTGGTTTATATTTACCTGCCAGTGTCCGCTTGAGAAAAATTGCCTTTTTCGTTCGATTCCGTCCCTTGTATACCCCAGCAGGCTCACGTTCATGTAGCGTCGTGTTGCCCGGATGAAACATTTCACTTTCACGGAGCGCCATCTGCATATTTCAGGAAAAGATAACCCACACCACTATACACGGGGATGATAACTCATACCACACATTCTCGTCTCGCGAGACTCCCTACTGCGAGAAAGCTTTGGCCTCCCGCGGGTAGACACGGCTCTCTTTGAGAATGTCATACCACAGTTACAAAGCAGACTTTGAAGGAATTCCAGAGTTCTAGTTTCACTTTCGTTACCGCTGATTATTCGCTGTATATGACTTTTGTGGCAATGGAAATATTTGGTACCATTCTTCGTTGATATCACAGGATGGAGTACGGTATATATTCATTGGACGGTAAGTTGATTCGAGTCGTTTAACGTTTGTACCACATTTCCGTTAAGCATTGTGGCATAATGTAGATCCTGGTTTTCGTTGCACTTTCGGGTTAGTTTCCAGTGTTCGTCCCAGACTGCGCTCCGGTAAATCGGGCTTGTGTTTTGTCCTGGTTTAACGTTTGGGAGATAATATTTAAGTTTACCATCTATTGTAGCTAACAGAGAGCATGCGTTCTGCCACGGTCCTTTCTATCAAACTCTTTCTTGATTGCCTCAACAAGAAGGTCGATCTGTTACGGTTGTGATTTTCTAGGTACCGCGTATTAGTGCAGCAGGACCAATGTGTTTCGAATTGTCCAAACTATACATACCTACACAGTGACCACCAAAACCGGATATCCAATTTTAGTCTGTAGAACTTTTATGTATTACAATCGTCTGGTCTGTCATTCATGATTCAGCCGTCGTCCATAAAAGAATCCACGTCAATAATCCAAACAAAAATCTATTCCATATAACATCATTAGCACCAAATTCAAAAAGACAATCATGGTATACATAAACATAAGCTAATAACCTGCAAGAGAAAAGCGGTCAACAGTTTTCAATGATGCCGGCAAGACACCAAAAATATCAAATCCGTATCGCTGATCAGTATTCTTAATCCATATTATATTCGTTGTAAAGTCGTCATCTAGAAAATGATGTGTCTCAGTCACGCTTTGATTGTGACTGTTCATATGAGCACCATGAGGATCATGAAGTACATGGGTTCATACGGCCCCTAGCCCCGGGGTTAAGCGAAATTAGACACAAGTTACGAAACGCAACGCCATAGATCTTGCACGCTACGCCCGTATTTTGCTACCAGCATGCGATATGTATCGCCAAATTTGAGAAAATTTCAATGAAGGCGCTTGGCGGTATAGCCATTAAGTCTTTGCATTACTTAACACAGGATCTAGCAAATGCTACTAGGCGAGATATATATACGCCATATGCAGGTTCCACTGGAATCTTACTGTCCAGAAAAAGGTAGTTTACGATGTCGAAATTGTAATCATCTCTTTTGTCATAAGTCGACGAGTTTGACGGCCCGCTTCATTTTATAGAGATATAGGTCTAAATATGATGTGCCGGTAAGGATATCTGTAGTTTCCTTCAAATCCAGTGAATGTGGATATATATCCTTCACTGTGTCATTTATATAACGATTGTCAACAGCGAGAAGATCGTCTATATAACGTTTGGTGAATGAGGAGAAACGGGCTTTGAATTGTTTTTGAAACCGCCTGTATATAATCATATCCATAAGAGAACAGAAAAGGTCAGCCCATAGGAATGCACAATTAGTACCCATTTGAATACCTATATGCTGTGTAATGGACCTGCACCCTGGTGACGTATTATATCTCCTTCAATCACGTGATAACTTGTGTATTCATTCCTCCGCATGACAGGTGATCACTTATCCCAAAATCTACTGTAGCATTAAATTATATGTATATATACACACTCAGTTTGAAAAAAAAAACTGTTCTTCCCTGAGTCCCTCTAACAACAAGACAATTGCAAAGAAATAAACTATCATAATTACACACATTTAAGACAAATCTTAACAAGGAAAAAGGATATATATGTTACTCAATAACTTCATCATTCTGGACTTAGATATCACAAGGGGGGGAAATTCTGTGATATTTTGGTCTAGTGAGTTCCACAACGTTGCTCCTGAATAGCTCAAGCTTTGCATCATGTAGCATTTTTGGGTCGAGGAAGGTACAATTTGTTATTCGCAGTTGACCTGAGGTTTCTTGTTGTAACATTTTCATATTTAGATCATTAAGGTATGAGGGACATTACTGATTGACGATTATGTACTTGAAGGTTACTTTTTGATATACTATTCTGTCAGGTATACTGATCAATTGAAGCCCTCGCAGGAGAGTTCTTGTGGGAGTTAAATACTGGGAGTACAGAATGATTCTGGCAGCACGTTTTTGTAGTTTGTACACTCTGTTTTCTTGGATGCAGTTGCATTTCTGCAGATTGTCATACAATAATACATATTGTAAGATGTCGATTCTTGACCACCATATAAATTTTATGTGAATCTGTGTGCATGCATACCTTGATATTGTGATGTGTTTTGACAAAGCTATTTCCGAAATACTATTCCATGACCCTTTTAGGTCGGTTATTGTAAACACAATTATTTGTGAGAATCAGTTATGTAAGTTCAAATTTATACAGATAACATGGAAACTGCTTATGTAAGGGTAATGATTTAACCTTCGTTAACCTTGGTTTTGACGAATGAATTTATGTAATGCGACAGATTTGCGATCTGTCTGTCATAATTGTACTGAATTTGTAAGGACATTTATGTCGGGTTAAATTGACATTGTACGTCTAGCATTGTATATGACGGAATGAACGGCACATATAGTCAGACTAGTAACACCAGGTCTCCCTGATGGCTAAACCATCAGGTCTCACAGAGGCTCATGTCTCCGATAAATAGTTATTGCTATCTCCAGTTCCGAAGTGACTGTTTACAGAATTCCGAAGTGACTGTTTACAGAATTGTCTGATGTTGATGAAGTCGTGCTAGTCTGCCTGCCAACTGATGCCGGTCATTCCTAAGTTAGGTGGAATGAATTTACAATAAATCGGCTTAATATTCAACAGACATTGAACTTCGTTTTCGTTGTATCCTCTCTCATTTAAAGAGGTTGTCAAGACTTCAAGAAATCTCAGAAGCCGGACCTTGGAAGCTATTATTGTTTAGGGTTTATGAAGACCATACCTGTGTCTGAGACGACTAATGCGTTACAACATCTTAAAGATCACACGCGCACAAGCCCTGTCGTCTTAAAGACCTCAAATTTCATAATGTGACGGAGAATATATGCATAAAAATATATAATTTTGGCTTCGTTTCTCAGAAGATGTCGGTATCTGTAGAGGATACCAAGTTTGGCAGATATCTTGTCACAGACCATATCAACATGGTCCTGCCAACTTAGTGTGTGGTCAATAACTAGTCCTAGGAGCTTATTAGACTGCACATTTTGCAGTTCGGAACTGTTGATTTGTAAATGGATATCTTTATCAATCCTTTGTAGCTTAGGTCACGTACCAATGAGCATAATTGTGGACTTTGTTGGGTGAAGGTACATTTTGTTTAGAAAACCCCATTCCTTAATGACCTACAAATCCGGACCCATGTCAGCGCGCAGTACAAGTGCCGCACGGCGTGATGTCCTATACACTAAGTTAAAGCTTTCTCTTCCGACTGTGATAGGCCAGGGACCTCGCGCTGGCAATTAAATTGATGTCAGATTACACGAGGGAGGTGACAGACTGATTGAACTGTATAACGATCCCCGCCAGCCATTTAATTGTCATGGATGTTGGGTGCCTGCATTGCATCAAGGGATAGAAATGCGATTTAATTGTCATGGATGTTGGGGGCCTACGTCTTCACTTGTATTCACTTGTATGATACTATCGGTTGCAGACCGTATACAAATGCTGGTAGAGAAGAGACAAAACGTGTTAACCTTTGTTTGCAATATACTGACCGATTTCATGTATTATGTGTCGTTTCTTGTGAAACAGAGTACAACCATGGTTTCTTGTTCAGGGTTGACCAGAGTTGACCAGGACAGGAGTGTCCAGATATCGGTACATGTTTGTCCGTCCACGTTATTCGTCCATATGACGTCATGCTGTGGTTAGGCAACCAGCCGTATATTTACACTGAAACTACTGAAGTCAAATATAGGTATGCCTTGGAGACTGAGCTTAGGTGCATACACCGGTGAAGCCTGTTGTTTGCAAATATTAAACATTAAACGTTTAACTCTGAGACAGCTCGATCTTTAAAATAGATCGATTAATCAGCTGTTTTTCAGCTTTTTGAGGCTCATTCTCCCAGTTGTTAAATATAGTCAATGTTAACACAAAGTAGATGCCAAACCAGTAAGGTGTAAGGTCAGTTTGGGGCGTCGCTTTTAGACAAATAATGAAAAAATGTAGCGCCAACGATCTCTCGTGGTACTATCGATTTAAGATGACAGTTTTATGTCATGGCAAGCAGTTTCTCATTTAATTTGAGATTTTATATTTTTATTTTCGCACAGTCTTACTTTGCCGAACGCCTCTTCGAAGTGACGGACGCGGACAGATCGGGAAGTGTGAGTGTGACTGAGTTACAGGTCGCTGTTAACGTGCTCACGCAGGGCAGTCCAACACAGAGGCTAATGATTCTATTTTCCATTTACGACATTGACGGTAAGATGGGACACATTTCAAATAACATGTCATGGCGCCATCTAGTATATACGTATAAATGAGTATATAATGTAATACGCGCAAAATAGACCTAAAGGATGTGCTATGAATTGATAAAGCCCAAGTTTTATGAATGGGTACATTGGTCACCGCTCCCTATTGCGATGTACAAGGCTGGAATGGGCCGGTTGATGCGAATAGGTTCAAAATGAGCCCAAATATGAACAGCCTTACAGTTAAAAAGTTTGTGAGTTCACTAATGTTCAGCGAAATTACGAAAAAGGCAATGAAGCAGATATGACTTACATTCATTTGGCTTTTAGGGTAGGAAAGGTTTCTGTAACTCAAATTGTGACTTCGATTCGCTGAGCTGGTGTGAAGGCTAAGAATGTTTTGGCTAACAGTTTCCCTTTTCGAGAGAAACCAGGACAGACACTTATCTTCAAGGTGTAGAAAAATGTCCTAGGTGGGTTAGAAGATAGGAACCGGACATTCTTAACCACCGGACATTATTAGCCTCCACACCGGCAACCGGCATTTTTTCCTCAAGAATGTTCAAGGAATTATCCTCATATATGTAGCTATCTGCGAGCTTGTACGCGCTGATTTGTTCAAAAGTCACAATGGATTCTGCCTCCTGACGGTACAACCTGGTCCAACCAGCTTTTACAAGAGTGTTTTGACATTGATGGAAATAGTCACGTTTTCATACCATCCAGCGAATGTTACTGTCTATGTATTATGTCTTGTGGCGTTTACTCTATCAGACGTTCGCGATGCTCATCCATTAACATCAGATGAGTTGTTTGAGCTGATATCCTCTCACAGCTAGCGTTTCTTATTCCGCTTAAGCCGGTGCTAGAGGCCGTGTGGATACTTTATAGTCTCCACATGAACAGCTACAATAAAAGCGCGGCTGCGATACTAAGGCTTCGTCCGAGAATTCACGGTATTCTCGGCTTTGAATGTTAGGTGCTGAGGGATTCTTTCCTGTTTAGTTATATGGTGACTTTTTAGTCGCCAGACGTCGTCAATTTTTCCCACCTCTTGCATATCGCTCCAATTTGTATAAGAGTAATTTTAAGAACACATTAATTGTTATGTCCTCATACGAGGAATCATTCATGATTCAGAATTCTTTTAGTATATACTGGAAATTAGGTGTTATGGCCAGTTGGCGATATGAACAATTACCATCCGGCTTGTAACAGCAATGTACGATTTCGAATAAAATCCACTACGTTCAGCAAGCGAGAGAATGACATGCAATGGGAAAATGGATGATACAACACAGAGTATTTCGGGAAAAGATCCTGGAGATTTTGCCTCAGGACCCTGACTAAAAAAGCAGAATGTTGTCATGGGAAAATGTATATCGGTCTGTGAATTATTTGCCCCGACTATGATCGTGCCGTTATGTGCCACCACCCATGCTAATTTATTATTGTTGACGTGTTTTGTATCAATATCAAGGCAGTGGCAACCTGGACTACTCTGAATTGAGGACTGTACTGGAGTGGTGCCTTACAGACAGTTCCTTGGAATCGAAGGACCAACTCTTGGACAACCTAACCACAACACTGTTCGACCACTTAGACAGGGACAATGACGGGAATGTGTCCAGGGAAGAATTTCAAGAGTTGTTGGACCAATATCCACATGTGGCCGAGAATCTCACCATCAGGTCATACAATATATATTCTCAAAGCAAACTCTCTTAATAATCGAAGTCTTGCAAACCTCCCTCTATTGTCCCTTTCTAATAAATACCCCATTTAGCAGCAGTAATTCGATGGGTAGATAGCAATAGTACAACGTGTAAATTGAGATCATTTTGTCCTGTCACTTTAACACTGGAGATGGTTTTGGTCCTCGTGTGACCTTTGACCCATATGACCGAGCCTGGGTGAAGTCAGGAGACGAATGAAAGAGGTTAACCGGAAGTGACGCCATAAAAATCGACAACAGCCGATATCTCGCGAATGGCAGGGGCTAGAGGTTGATTTTTTCATACGCTCTGTTTAAATAATAGTGTAAAATTTCTGCCACTATGTCCAAAGATATAGCGAGGACATCCGTTTTCAACATTAGTTTGAATACGTGACTTGACCGTTGTGTAATTTGTCAATCCGTTGTATGTTTTGCACACTTTTTTTTATTTTCATGTTATATCTGAGTCTGTACTCTGTGTTCCTGTTCTTCAATTCCCGATTTCATAAATAACTGATAATATGTGGTTGAGATCTCCGACCAGAGTACATTAGTCTATATTTTCGTCTGTGACTTAACGAATATCATGGATTAAGAATACTGATCAGCGATACGGATTTGATATTTTTGGAACATCATGATGTGTTGACCGCTTCTCTCTTGCAGGAAACAAGCCTATGTTTATGTATACTATGATTGTCTTTTTGAATTTGGTACTAATACTGTTATATGGAATATGGAATAGGTCTTTGGATTATGGACGCGAATATTCTCTAATGGACGACGGCTGAATTATGGATGACGGACTAGACGCTTGTGATTGTCATGTCCATCTTAATAGTCAATATGGATATGCGATAGATATGCTCCAACGAAAGCGTTCGTAAACGACGCCCTCGCCAAATCCGAGGAGGAAATCCGTGCACTAATGTAATATAGTGTAATGGTAGCGCTATAATGACAGGCCGGGCCTATTGACCTTCTGATATTTAGAGATGAAAGCTCTAGCTGTCTGACCATTGTTACGTGCACCCTAATGAAGCCATGATGATGTCATTGGTGCATTCAAATTAGCGCTTTTGCTGTAAGATATCCATTAGTCAAATTCACATACCTCTAGCCTCTGTCATTCTTCACGGCTATTGTCGATATTGATGACGTCACTTCTACCTGCATCATTCAATTTCGTCACCCTGACGTCACACAGGGTCGGTCATGGAGGACAAAAGAGCAAAATCATCTCCCACGTTACAGAAATAAGACAAAATGGTCTCAATAGACACGATGCACTACTGATATCGCTATTAAAGAGACCGAGTGATATTCATCAGGATGGGGTGAAAGGCGGCCTTTTCTTTCTAGTACCTCATAGGGCGGGCGGGGGGAGGGGGCGAGGAGGGGTGTCATATGGCCGTTAATTATTTAGTTCCCGAATTAGGGTGTGCGGTGTGTGTGAGGGCGGGGGCGGGGCGTGTCTAGACTGTCTTTAGCACCTTCATTAAAGGATGTTCATAATTGTTTGCATTCCAATAGGCCACATGCACGAGAAAGTACATTATTGCCTACATGAGATTTTCAACATCTGTTTCGAAACGCCATGCTTGTACCGCCAAGAATAAATTGTTTCATAATCATGGATAAATTTTCAAATCACTTTCCAAATGGCAAGTTTGGTTAAAAACAGAGAAATTAGAACCGTTTTCTTCCAATATATTACATGCATATACTGAAACATTTGGTTCTAATATTATTATATGAATTAGGTCTTTGAATTATGGATGCGGAAATTTTTTAATGGACGATTTAACGCACTGCTCCGCTCTCCTCCGGTTTAGTGAACAGTCAGCTTCAAATGATTTAAAGCCAAAATGAAACTTTACGTATGAAATAAATCTAACGATGAAATAATCTTTCCAACTAGCTTAATCTTATCTGGCAAGGAGCCATCATACAAAACTTTTTGAAGGAACGAAAAGATCAAGAAAGCTAAACCTTTCTGACTTTCCGAGAATTTTATTGGCGTCATTTTGAGACTATTTGCATAATCCTAGGGGCAAAGGATCATGGGAGAAATTCAAAATGGCGGTCACGAGGTGTCTTATCTGTACCAAAATAGTGGAGGTATATTCCCCATAATTACATCCACAAATGGTGGTTTAATCCCGGATGCTTCATCTGGTGCCGGTGTGGTAAACAATAAGAGTTGCAACTTTCAACAGGCATCCCGATGGATCCACTAAGTGATTCGATCATCAAAACACTGTGCGATGGGGAAACCATTCTCCAATTGCCAGAGGTTGTATCCTCACAAACTTTCTGCTGCACTATGAAGAAAAACTCGGCGCGCATGCGCATTCTGTCTGTTTTGATTTTGATCCACACATGGATCTGCATACGAGAGAGATGGTAAATGCGTCCAGTATATCTTGTTAATAAATTCGATGCTAGCTTATTGGACAAGAAAGCTCGGTATAACGTCAGGCTTGTCGAGCACACTCCGCTCCGTTTACAAGTGGACGATGCTGATTGGCCGAGAGCCATGCGCAAAAAAAGCCCCACGCCGCGATTCAACCCCAGTGCAATTAGACTGTATATCTTACAGTAGGAGGTATGCAATCTGATACCATGAGAATGGGGTGTACCACGAAACCTGCATTTACTGGCCTCGTTCCTCTGTTTTTTTTGTGTTCTTTGTGAATGCCATCTTCTGTTATGTTTAATATCTAAATCCAATGTTTCCCATATTTCTTTACCAGCTTCGCACAATGCCTGAAACCGAGCGAGAAACCGAGACGGTTTAAGTTCAAAGTCGTGCAGCGTTACGTACACAGGACTGCTTCTTACCTCCGCAACAATTTGCCATTGGTCGTCTTTTGGCTAATTTTTGCAGCCGTCAACATCATCTTGTTCATGACAGCCGCTGCGAAGTACTGGGTAAACAGTAATACATGTGTTGTATTGGCCCGAGCTTGTGGTAAGTCATCTTTTTTATCCCAGTTACGAATAATGGGAAGCTTTTTTCAACCAGCGCTGTTGACAGCCTTATGAAATTTTTCATACTGGTCATTTCTTCATACTGAGTATCACGCTGTTGATAAAGGGTTTTCTCATTTATATGACGGATGTAAAGTAAGGGGAGAGCACTGCTGTTGATGAATACTTCACACATGTAATTCTAATGGAGCACCTCGCATTATCACGCACGTTAACGTGGAGAGGCGCCTCTAAGGAGATACTTAATGATTATTTCCCTTGTGCCGCAAATGCGCCTCTGGTGGGCTGCCCCGCTGTTGAAGAGGGGTTGTCTCCGGTATATCCCGCATATGAACCAAATGGCCTGCTTCATTGTTGATAAAGTATTGTCTCCCTTATATCACGCAAATAAAGCTAATAAATCACATCGATGTTGGTTAAGGATGGTCTCCCTTATGTCACGCATGTAACACAAATACCGATCGGGCCCGGGGTTACTGGTCTAGTGGCCACCCCGCTCTTGATAAATGATTGTTTCCCTCATATCACGCATGTAAAGCTAATGAACCTTCTCGCTGTCGATTAAGGATTGTCGCCCTCCTATCGCGCATGCAAACCTAATGCATCGCCTCGCTGTTGATTAAGGACTGTCTGCCTTATATCAATGAGCCGCCTCGCTGTTGATTAAGGATTATCTCCCTTATCTCACGCTTGTACAACTAATCGCCTCGCTGTAATAAAGAATATGATCAGATTGTACAACTTGAGTTTTAACGATCGTTACAGGAATGTGCCTCAACTTTAACCCAGTATTTACTGTAGTGCTGATGTACCGTAACCTGTTGACATATCTGAGGTCCTCCCGTCTAGGAGTATACCTACCACTGGATCACAGTATCGATATACATAAGGCTATCGGCGTGCTCATCATGGTATACAGCCTTTTTCACACCTCCATGCACATCTGCAATTTCGGTGAGTCAACCCATTGAAAAACTTAAATTTTTCTGCTGAAGGAATAAAATATATAATTCACTAAAGAATGTACATTTCTAATGTAAGAAAATAATTCCTTGTTGCTCAAATCCTTCGTGGATGAGATGAGTCTATTGTTTGGGAGTACGTCTGATTGTCCGCTCTAATTCAATGAAGGCCAAATCGTAAGTTTGGTTTATGGCAAATGAAGATTCTAGGCGAACAGGCAAAACGTGCCCTCAGATAATGCCAACCCTCGCTTTTGGCGTATGATATCTTTCTTCAAAATATACGGCGAGTGTATGCACTCCCTGAATGGCTTGTTTTTTTAAATAGCTTGGAAGTTTTGTTATATAGTCAAACACGTATATATATTGAAGGCGGATGAAACCAGTCGGGGTCGCGACGGTGGGTTAGGCGATTTACAAAGACGCATTCTACATGCCTACAATCAACAACTGTTCCTGCCTGGAGAGCTTATACCTCTGCCAGGAGGGTACTATTTAAACGATACTTCACCTGGCGCCAGGTATTTCCCCGTGGATACGCTGAACGCCTTTGATATAATATTATGTATGATTCTAACATGAGGGATAGTGTTATGTATCATTTTAGAGAAACCTTTTCTTTGCTTTAGTGACAGTTTCCGAGGGGACCAACACTACAGCCGCTGAGTATTTGTTCACATTTCAAGACGGCATAGGCTGGGTTGGTGGATCTGCTGCTCTTACGGGATGGGCTCTGTTGATAGTTCTTGCTGTCATCTGCGCCTGCTCCTTGCCGTGTGTCAGAAGACGAGGGTATTTCCAGGTACCATATGATATTATATGCGGTAATAAATCCACGAAAACAGATATAATGCATTTTTGCAGTGTTAAGTTTTCATGGTCACATACGAGTGCTGATATTGCAATGAACGTACATTTTCATTATAGGAGATCAAAGCTTTATATGAATAAGGCCATATTTGATTAGACACAACCGCCCACCCGACCAGGCATTTCATGGCCCGTCGGTGGCTTTCCATGCATTAAATTCAAAATATGTCATTTCCATCTGACAAAGACGATTTCGCATCTGTTGCAGATTGGTTACATCCCATTTATCAAGTAGATTATTCCTAATATAAGAGAGGTAAATAGTCCATCATCTGCAGCAGAAAATATATGGCCAAGGATTGTCCATTTTGCATTCATTCCAGGATTTTTGCATTCATGTCCAGGATTAATGGAATTGGTATTTCATGATGCAGCTGAAGTATTGCTGAGTAGTTACTGATGCTTCACAGGACTGGAGTCAACCTGAGACGTGGGTTTATAGAATAAATCTGAACCGATCTCTATTGAGAGATATGATGTCTTCCAGGGAGACTTCCCCAACTTGCTTCCCAAATACATATAGAACTGTAGAGACTGTGATACTTCCGTTCGAATTATCACATTGTCCACAAAAACAGCTTTGGCCACACCCCATGGGTCTTTACAGGTTCTCGAGAATTTCACTTGGGCTATCGAATGCACCATCGACATTTCGAAGCTTAAGGCAGCTTTGTAGAGCGAGGTGATAGCCACTGACACAATAATATGATGGCGTTACGGTGCATCGACTAAGTATCATTTCTATTGACAATGCCCAAATGGACCCTATATCTTAATGGGTCCAATTTATTGTAGTCCTGAAGCAATATTGAACTTTTCTGTGATAAACAAATAAATCGAGAAATCGGGACTGTAGAACTATCTGCAACAATCAAATAGTTTTCTAAATGGATAAAAAGTATCGATTGGTCCTGTGTATAATTTGGCTCACAGAACCAAATGACGCGCATGCGTTGTCAGATAAGAGTGATCGACTCTTAAACAGAATAATCTCGTCAACGCAATTAATTCTACTTTCTTCATTTTGACCAACTTTATCAATATCGTTTCTCCTCTGTTGATGTACGGTTACTCCGATCTGCTCAACTATCAGCGGTTTATTAAATTTGTCGTATGTCTTACTTCAGCTCTTCTATTGGACGCACTGGTTGTTCTTGTTGTGGTGGCTATTGTTGGTTCTTCATGGACCGAACTTCTGGAAATGGCTGATCGGGCCTGCCGTGATTTATTTTCTTGAGAAAATCTGGAGGTACTGGTCTGGTAGGAGTGGGAGCACGCTCATCCACCATGCTACAACGGTCAGCCTCAAGGTAAGGTCACCATATCTCATTGTGATTATTCCCTAATATTTTAGTAGTTTCCAGTTACTGAAAACGAAGGTCTTAGCGGGTCTACATGTATTTCTCTGTATGACAATATCTTCAAAGTACTGCCCGCCCCCTGTACAGACCTTTTGATCTATCATATATGTTGGCATTTGTGGGAAGTTGATGCTGGGTCGACATCGGGCCTTACATACTAGTCTTTTGTATTAAATGCCGTCATTTTCATCTGACGACGCTACAGCTCACCAATTTCCAGTGTACGAGTTGTCACAGCGAAACAGCTCACCAATTACCAATATACGAGTTGTCAGAGCATTTCCATCATAGCTTTCTAGATTTGTATCTAATACCGCTTCTGCCGGTGCTAGGGGCCGTGTGGTCATATCATCCAAGTTGCCACATGAACAGGTACAATAAAAGCGTACCTGAGATACAACACATATCACGAATCGTTAGATTCTTGGTATGTGCTTTAGAATAGGTTAACCAGGAGACTATACTGTGAGGTCAGGTGAATCTGTCAGTATATCGGCACCTCTTCCCACTTTACGTATATGTGTTGTAATTAACTCTGTTTTTAGATAGGCACTTCCGTTACACAGAGCGATCATTGGCCTCAGGTCATGTCAATGGTTTCCCCTAACCTGTTCCTCATTACAGTTAGTTCATTTTCCTAATAGCATCAGACTACCAGACATAGATATATGATTCGATGGTTCAATGTAAAATTGACTGTTAGTGAGAACGAGTAAACTGGTCAACTGAATAAAAGCATGTAATTGTGGTACAGTTAAGAGAACGTTGTTCGAATCTGTCCAAGTAGATGTTGGCTAGGATTGTGAAGATTGGTGATCCCATTTGACGTCCATGCATTTTACTGTGCAATTTCCCATCGACTGTAAAATAGGTCACGTTCAGTCATAAATTCAAAAGGTCACAACTTTGGTTGAGGGACGTTCTGTTCTGTCGAGTAACTTGTTGTCTTGTTCAAGCCTAACCGAACTGTTAGTTTGCAGTGCGTCAGTAGGCGGGACCAACTAAAACCATCCGACAAATTCTTGTTTACCCCAAGGACAAACCGGATAAAGAGAAAGAGTATCACATTGTGTGCGATATTAAATGTCAGAATGCTAACTGTGATGATCGTTACACAGGCAAGACCCCAGCAACAACAATCTCTGCACCTACGGATGTCTCGACACCGTAAGCTAGACAGTAACGGGCATGAATCGCCTGTGTTCACTAACCCATGTTCAAGAGGGCACACTTTCAGAAATGAGGAATAATTTATTCTAGACAGGAAGGCCAGCCGTTCCGAAAGAGGAGTAAAATAAGCCATTTGGTTGGAAGAAGGGAATCCGTCCTTGAACAGAAATGGTGGCTCACGTTTCAATTTATCAGATGCATAGACACTCTCCGAAAAAGCTAAAGAAAACGAAGCTAGATGTTGTGTAATTCACTCCTAGACATTGACCGCACAATATATTAACTGCGAGTTCAGATTGGGTTATCGCCCTTTGTACACTCACCATTCAGCAGGCGTTCAGCCGACGTTACTGTGGATAGCGTTCTTGAGTTTGAAATGTTTTGTGATTCATTTAATGATCAAGATTTGTTCATCTAGTTTAAATGCTGAGGAGATCTACTCTTCAGAACAACAACACTCAGACACTTCAGTGTGTACAATATACAGTTACGAAAAATCTCTCGGCATTGAGTCTTATTTCTGTCAGTTTGCACCAAAATTTCTGAAGAAGAGGGAAGTCTCATCGACGTGCCGATCTAGCAGGCAAATTAGGAGACATTTTTTGACTTGGCGATTGGCAAGAAATTTGAGCTAAAATATGAGCGATCTAGACGATCATCTTGAGGAAGAGTCGGCTGAAGGTGGGGAAAATGCCCCAAATGGTGGCGCGGAAATCTCCCTAATGGTGCTGGGGAAAATAACCCAGATGAACATATAGTGCCCAAATGAACAAAACGAAAGAGAGAAATTTGTTAGAAACAAACGAAAGTACTTTCGAGGTAAAATTACACGTGCAATTAACCGGATACATCAGGGCATACAAGGACAACAGAACACTAAACGGTTACAGAAACAGGTTGGGGAAATCCGAGTGGACTATAACCAAGCCTGTGAATTTCACAATGAATTGTACAACTTCATAGATGATGATGAGACTGCTCGTATGGATCAATGAGAATCTGATCTGGTAAATGATGTATACTCCATAGAGGAAGCAGTTGAGGACTATGCCCAGTCAGTTACCATGTCCCAGGGTGATCAACTCTCACACGGCGTTGTGACCAGGAGTATATCGGCGAGAAGTCGGCAATTATCAGCCAACCCCCAACCAGAGAGACCGGAATCGCTCGTGCCTCAGAGACGAGAAAATGTGCATGATCAGGTAACAGTGGCAGATAACTTTGAACATTCTTCTGACTTGACCAGCAGTGTTACCATGGTTTCAGAGAGAAGTGGACAATCATCGATCAGTGTGCAACAAGATGTCCCTAGCCAGGGAGAAAGGGCAAATAACTCTGAACGTTCCTTTGATACATGGATCGATGAACTGATAGAGTTTAAAGAAACTGAGTTAGTTTCAAGCATGAACAATTTGTCTATTGCAGAGGCTCTATATAGATTGGAAGCCAGTAGAGATCTTCCTACATTAGAGTTACCTAAGTTTAGTGGTGATGCTCTAGATTATGTTGAGTTTATGGAAAGATTCAAAATTCATGTGCATGATAAACCCCATTTAACCGATGATGTTAGAATGGTCCAGCTCAAATCACATGTCAAGGGTGAAGCTGAGCGTGCTATCACAGGTTTGGGTCCAGGGGGTAAAATGTATGCAACTGCTCTAAAAACCCTGAAAGAGCAATTTGGTCAACCAAGTGTGATAGCAAGGGCGTGTGTAAATAGGCTCACTAAGGGGGGTAATATCCATGCAAATGACCGACAGGCACTGCGTGATCTGTCGCTTGATCTTATAAATGCCCGAGCCACATTTCTCAGAATCAATTATTTTGCAGATGCAAATGCCAACGAAACTCTTAGACAAATCATCAGACGACTACCAGACCACCTGATTGGGAAATGGAAAACGGTAGTAACGGGAATACGTGAGAGGGGCGAGTTGCCAACCATAGATCACATTAGCAGCTTTATTCGAAAGAAGGTCCAAGCTGAATACGACCCAGACTTTGGTAATTTAGAAACGGGTCAAAACAAAGGTCAAAGGTCAGACTGGAGAGGACCGAGAACTGTGAAGAAGGGAGTTAATGCAGCTCAAAATCAGAGAAGGCCAACAGAATGTTACGTCTGCAGAGCAGAACACAAAGTGGTGAATTGTCCGACATTTGCAGATTCCTCCGTCGAAGAACGAGTGAAACATGTCAAGGACCATAGGGTATGTTTTTCCTGTTTAACCAAGGGACACATGAGTAGTAGGGTGTAAGCATCTGGAGTTTTTAGCGCCTCACTGCGCATGCGCGGAGTGAATAATTGGGTTGTCATAGGGGGGGTTCGCATGTCGTGAGTCAATGTAAATGAGGAGTATTTATGGAAATGAGGGGTGATTGTATGTGTGCGCATGCGTGAGTGTATGCGCATGCGTGAGTGTATGCGCATGCGTGAGTGTATGTAAATGAGGAGTAGAATATGCAAATGAGGTGATTGATGCGCATGCGTGAGTGTATGCGCATGCGTGAGTCTATGCAAATGAGGGGTGATTGTATGTGTGCGCATGCGTGAGTGTATGCGCATGCGTGAGTCTATGCAAACGGGTGGTCGGTGTCCGTTTCCCGATCCCCGAGCTTTTCCCGATCCCCTCTCATTTGCATATGTCGTTTTTCAAGATGGCGGCTTGTTTTTCTAGGTTAGGGGTGGTCGTTTTCAAGATGGCAGCTTGTTTTTCTAGGGTGAGGGTGGTCGTGTTCAAGATGGCGGCCTGTTCTCGGTTGAAAATATGCAAATGAGATGAAATTGGCTATAAAAGGAGTTCATTTTTAGGGTAAGGGGTGTATTCAATCTGACTTACCTGACCTGCCTCCTAGCCAGCCAGTCAACCAGCCTGCCAGCTAGCCAGCCACGCAGTCAGCACAGTCATCCATTCACTAGACTATTACTCCGTAATAGTTTTTCACCAGCCCATAGTCATGACGTCGTCATCATTATTTTTAGTGAGGCTTGCCAAGTACCGTACTCGTTTGATTGATGAGATGGAGCATGTGGATCAATTATGTCATATCCTTATGGAAGAGGAAAACCTACTTCTGGAACAGTCTGTCGAAGAAATCATGGCGGAGAAAACTCCTTCAGCCCAAAACACAGCCCTCATCCATGAGGTACAGCAATTTACCTACTATGGATTGCTAGCCTTCGTAATGGCGTTGAAGATCACGGGAAATACCGAACTAGCCGATCTATTTGAAGCCGACTACGACGACCACGAGGTTAAACAAGATGAAGATATCTTAGTGACGGACACTACCCCAGAGCGTACAGCCAGCAAACGTACGCACCCTATCCCAGAGAGTACACCTGCTAAACGTGCTGGCCGTGCCAAACGTCCCCGTCTAACACCGTTAGTAATACCAGTGATTGAGGCGCCAGTAGTACCCCAGCAAGTGCCTGTGAAACAACAACAACAACTTCCTATGTCTGTCCAGGAGATCAACAATCTGATCGAAGCGGCTCACCAGACAGCCCAGAAGGACATGTGGGAGCTTTCGCCCTATTTAACTGTCAGTGTGAAAGACGAGGAAGTGCATTTTAATGCAGCGGGTTTTCACGATAGACCTGGTAAGCATATTACCCTGAACTCGGCCACCTGGCAAAAACTGCAGGCCCTTGATTACGCCATCGAAGCCATTATTCGCGACCAGGGAAATGACGAAACGAAATTTCATGTGTGTGACGACATTTATGTCAGTTGTGCTTATTTCAATGACCAGCTCTTGGTGCATATTCGAAAATGGCGAAAGAGATTAGATACTCAAGAGCTGGTGGCTTGTCCTCAAGGTGTCACATTGAAATTAACAGCGTGGCGGGAGTTGCAGAGTCTTACCAGTACAATTAGTCAAACTCTGGCCTACCAGGTGTCGAACTATATATATCAGAAGTACATTGACACAGTCCTGCAGCTCATCAGACCACACATGAACACTCTGGTAGCCTCATACGCGGGCCTGACTGAAGCATTACAGAAGGTGACCGAGACAGAAATTATTATGGCAGTGGTAGCGGCTTGTCCTGCTAAAATCCCCCGTGAAGAGGTTGTCACGTACATCTATATCCACCAAGGCCAGAAAGATGATGCTGAATTCAAACAAGTCTTGATGATGAACTATTGAGAACAAGGAAAACATGTATTCATCTGGAGAGAGAGATTGTATTACAAAAAAATTCAGAATTCACTGTTAATTGTATTAAAAATTCAGAATTCACTGTTAATTGTATTAAAATTCAATACTTACATATAATTGTATTAAATTCAATTGTGAATACGTTTATTGTGTCTTAATAAAAAAATAGTAATTAAAAAAATGCTTAGTGTTCATTTTTTTACCCCCTTTTAATAGTCAAATAGCTCCAAAACGCGTCTATTTCCATTCTTGCGCATGCGCAGAATGCTGATAGTTCAATCCACACCAGTCCATCAGATGGCCTTTCATTTCACCTTCACATTGATACCTCACTCGGCTCCATCGGGCCACTAGGGGCTTCCCTAACTCCAAAAAGACTATTTTGCAGATCGAAATCAATACCTGGTGTATGAAGATTTTTTTATTTTGAAGGTAGTGGGTCGGGTGCGGTATCAAATTGAAGCTGACGTCAAATGCTTCACAATGATACCTCACTCGTCTCCATTGGACCACTAGGGGCGCCTATAACTCAAAAAAGGATATTTTGAAGATGACGCATGCGCAGAATGCTGATAGTTCAACCCGCACCCAGTCTATCAGATGCTCCTTCATGTCACCTTCAATTTGACACCTCACTCGTCCCGATGGGTCCATTAGGGACGCCTCTAACTTCAAAAAGGCTATTTTTCAAGATTTGCTATTTTTTATATCATCTTCGCGCATGCGCATAATTACCCTAATTCAAGCCCACACCCAGTCTATCAGATGCTGCTTCACGTCACCTTCAATTTAATACCTCACTCGACCCGATTGCGCCATTAGGGACGCCTCTAATTCCAAAAAGGTTATTGGGGGTAGGTAATGGGTAGTGGGTATGGGGTTTTCTTATTTTTGCCGCTAGGGGCGCCCTAGTGGTCCAATCGGATCGAGTGATGTACCATTGTGAAGCATTTCACGTCAGCTTCACTATGATACCTCACTCGGCCCTCTACCTCAAAATAAAATTTAAAACAACTTTTCCATCCAAAAGATGGGTTTTTTACCACTACTACTACATATTGTGTTTGTTTACGTTTTGAAAAAAATTTTTTTTTTTTTTTTTGTGAAAAAATTTTTTTGGGGGAAAAAGATGCTGGGAGCTTGTGTTAAGTTTGCAGTGCTTTATGAAAGAAGTTTCTCTTTCGGAAAGATGGGTTGGCCCTGAAAAGGGCCGTTGATAGTGTGATACGACACACTTTAAGCGCGGAATATTCGCTTCACGCCTCCTACATGTTTTCGACATATGGGACATCTTATCTTGAAATGCACCTCTCCGGCGTCAACGCATCGGCATAGGGCTCCTTCACATGTGAGTTGGATCCAGCAATCCTTGCACATACACAGATGTCCACAGGGTAGAACAGCGTATAAGCTTTCTTCATTCGTGCAGATGCTACATTGTTTGATTTTTTCTTCATTATGTCGTAGTTTCTTTTGTCTGGTAATTTCCTCTTCCATTCCGGACATTGTTGTTTCCATCCCCAACATGGCTCCTCGCATGTCGATAATTTGTTCGTTGAGGCGTGATATCTCGTCTGTATGGCGGCATCGATGGGGTCCTCTTGCTTCAGCCGAAGTGGGTATACTTTCAGTCTCTACAGGTGAGGTAGTTGTGGCAGGTGTAGTGTTTAACCAGTCGCTGTCTTGTTCCCTCCCATCACGGGTGTCGTCCTCGTTATCTTGTTCTTGTATCACATCATGGTGAAGTTGTTGGGCCAGTTCTTCTGTACTTCTTATTAACCTCCCTTCACGTCGTCGTAAACTCATGATGTGTAGTTGTCAATAAATCTGAACATACTACACGTTATTTTTATAGTCGGCTGTGTGTGTGTGTGTGTGTGTGTGGTCGTATTCAAGATGGCGGCTTGTTTTTGTATGGTAGAGGTGGTCGTGTTCAAGATGGTAGCCAATGCCACTTTCCCGACCCCCTAGCATGTCACTTTCCCGATCCCCTATCCCTCATTTGCATATGTCGGTTTCAAGATGTTGGCTTGTTTTTGTAGGGTGGGGGTGGTCGGTTTCAAAATATGCAAATGAGGTCTTTGGGTTTTTGCCAAAAATGTTGCCACTTTCCCGATCCCCTAGCATGTCACTTTCCCGATCCCCTATCCCTCATTTGAACGGTGTCAGTCAAGTGTAAGATAGACTGGTCCACTGAGCTGTGTGACCATGGCCCAAGCATTAAAAATACCTATTATTTTTCGATAAAACCCTTATAATTTTTCAGGGAACTATGATAAGACTGTAACCCAGTCTACACGTAATTTTTTAGCCAGGAAAATCAATTATTTTCCCATCTACCTGGGTTTTTTTCACTTCCGTACACGAATTTTATGGGTTTAAATCCCCAAAAAATTAATAAATATCTGCCTAGTTCTAACGTTATATTGTTCAATTTTTTTATACTATACACTCAATTGCCTCAGTTGAACTTGCAATAAAAATATATGGGACACGCACAGTGATTGTAAAATGACAAGCTGTTTAAACTTGGAAAAAGAAACACAAATATTTTGTCGTAAAAAAATATAGTCTACAGCTAAAATGCGTTCGCCGGGGTCCGCGTCTTTTACACTATAAATAGCTGAGAATTTTTTAATTATTCACACTTGATGACTCAGTCATGGAGACACCACCTTGGACTGAAATCATGGATTTCGATACAGCCGACCTGTTTCCCAATGATCCTGATGATGATGATCATAATCAACCCCTCCCCGGTATCATCAATTTGGTAGACGATCAACCCTGGATAGATGAAATGATTACGGAAATTTTTCCACCAGCACCAGCCCGGAACAAGCCTGCAACTACGACACACCCTCCAGAAACTAATTTATTCGGCCTTGCAGCCCCTACCGATGTTAATCCAGCCGAAGAAACCCGTATAGACAAGATAGACAGTCTGCTAGCAACGCTGTTGAATCAACAAGACGAACCGCTACAAGAGACTACACAAGAAAATGATGATGATGAAGACTCAAGAAAAACAGAAAAAGATTTGAAGAGGCCAAAACAAGCAGAAGATTTGAAAAAAGGGGAAGACGCAAGACAAGAAGATTTGAACAGGGAAGAAAACACAACCAGGCCAAAAAAACAGCGAAAAGCTACAAGACCAAACCGACGAACAGAGAATAAAATAACGCCCAAGAAAAAACTCCACGACGCAGCGTATTATGTATGGGGAATTACAACAAGAACCTTGGGATGCCACACCGAACGAAAAAAAAATTTGTATATCCACTGCGTTGAATGTCCAAATCCGTTTTCAAAATACGCGATCGGCCCATGTGGACATCAAGCACTCTGCGAAATTTGCATCCACCGTCAAGCCGGAATACCTACCTGTGTACCGTACAACAACACATCTGTACAGTGTCAATTACTACTTTTAACCTGTCCCGTATGTGTTGAGAGAAGAAGAATGGCCCTGTCAACGAAGTAAATGGCTATATTTACTACAGATTCCAACGGTTTTTTTAAAAACCACCCATCTTTTCCGAAAGGGAAACTTCTAGCTATGCACAAAAATTTAACACGAGAAATCACAGCCCTGTGTTCGGTCAAAATAAATGCCCCACTCTTAATAATTTTTATAAAGTCCCTTATTCCTGGGACTGTACTATTAAATTAATGGAGGGCTATTCCCCACGCTTATCAAAATAAATTTCTCTCCCCGCATACCGGGGGTTTAAAAATTTTATAAAGTCCGTTATACACTCGGACAAAATACCCCTCATATCGGGGTTTTTAAAACAATTTTTAAAGTCCCTTATTCCTGGGACTGTAATATTAAATTAATGGGGGATAGAGAGAGAGAGAGAAAAAAAAGGGTAAAAAAAAATCCTGTGTATATTTAAAGAGATTCGTTCTGACAAGAACGGTTGATAGTGGCCAGGGATTGTTTATTTGGTGAATGCAGTTTTAAAAAAATAGAGGGGGTGAAATGTAGGACAATTCTGTGCTTTTAATTGGTGTGCTTAAGTTGGAAAAGCTTCTTCTTTCGGAAGTATTGGTTGGCCCTGATAAGGGCCGTTTATTATTTTAACGTCTTTTTATTGACGAGGGGTAGCTTACGCCCTATAAGGTGGAGGTCCGCTCGTTGTAATATCTCCTCATTAGTGGTATGTCATCTTCACTTCCGGTGTCACTTTCATCTCCTCGCATGATGGGAGTGCCATCAAGAAAATTAGCGGGGGCAATCACGGTGGTATTGGAAGGGGGTAGCGGAATAACCGGGGCTCCTAGATCCTGCAGTGGGAAGGGTGGGGTCGATACCACAGGATGTACCACTTGCACCGGGGTCGGCGGCCTTGCCTGGTTCATCACTGTGGTAAGAAGATGGAACCAACCGGCTTCATCTACTGTACTTCTGGCAGCATTCAATAAATTTCTCACATTTTGTGCCGTGTTGTTTTGTCCCTGGTTTCCGTTTCTCAGCATGGCCTGCCAGCTTCTCATCTCTGTTCTCCAGAATGACTTTATCTCCCGCATCATCTGGCGTTGACGCCACCTTGACAAATAGGGAATATCTTCCTCCTCTTCCAGCTCCACCCATCTATTCGCACGCCGTCTTCTCCGGTTAGGAACTTCTAAAACTCTAGCCATGTTGTTGTGGTTTTGAAACGCTGTCTGACAATCAAAAAGTTTTGTGGTAAAATTATTCCAAAGGGGCGGGTATTTATGCATATGTTGCGGACCTCAGCGAAAGCGGTTTCTTCGGTAAGCTACAAAAAAATTGACGTGTGTTTCTTCTGAATTTATAGACGGTTGTTAGTGTACAATATCTGTCTGGGCCCGTAGAAAATTTTAGTTCTAATTCAACTGAGATAATTGAAGAGGCGGTATTTAAAAAATTAGCCGTCTACCCCTAAACTATATGGTGATTTGAATGAATTTAGCGAGATTTCCAGGTCCAATGGAAAAATACGATAGTAGGGGAAATCCGCTCCAGTGAAAATAAAATGATTTTTCTCGTTAAAAATAGAAGAAGTCGATCACGTATCACCCGATACGTGGGCCCTGAAAATTTCAGCGCGATTCGTTCATGAGAACGGTGGAAAATCATAAAAACAGACCCTTGATTTCAGCGTAAGAAAACACACAGCGCGCTATTATGCATTCAAATTTGACCGCTCAAACAAACTCCTCGCCTGTCTACATTTTCCCTTGTCAATGCAGAGTAGTGCCCCCTTATTTCGTTTGGGCACCAAGAGTTATCCTTTTATTTGCTCCTGGGTTTGACTATTTTACAGCGGCGGTAGGCCTTGTTTGGGAAATGATGAGCACTTGATAACCGATGCTAACCGAGCTAATATTTTATTTTTAATTCTCGTAGGAGTCCAGACTATTAATTGATGCACTCGGGAAGCGTGTAAAAAATTAATTGCAGTGTTAAATTAAATATTTTTCCCAGGGTATTTTTTCTGGACAGGTCCCAAAAAAGCCCAGGCCAGATAGGGTTAACAATGAAAAAAAATAGAATCGCTCTATATATATGTGTGTGTGGGGCTACTATTTGTGTCATTCTTCAGTATGGGATCGCCGGGTAAACAGCTGGCCTTCTTTCAAGTGACGTCCAAGGCGCTTCTTATTGTATACGAACATGAATTACACCTTATCGAAGAACACCCGAGAGAGGTGAAATTAATTTTAAGCCTGACCGGCTGGACGGAATTGACACGTGTATTACAATCCAAAGAACCTGAAGTAGATTTTTTACCTGTCGGTGAGAATGTGTATCTGCGCCGGAGTAGAGAGGTTTCATTTTTCCCCCGGTTAGAACAATGCGGTGGAAGCGGTATTGTACTTTGGCCAGCATTATGGACGGCGCTGAAATCTATTATTCGCCAAGTGGACCATGTACTCTACCCGGAAACTCAATCGATCATTGCCCGTACGTTAACCCCGGGATGTACTATTATAATATACCCAGATCGCCTGGAACTTATTGACGATGATACGCGTTGCTGGTGTAGCCCGGAACCTGCGCGTGTGACATTATCGCCCCAAGGCTGGGCTACCTTGAAACGCGTCTTATTCGGTGATTTGGATGGAGATACTATATACCTGTCTCATGATGTATACATTTTTCGCGGCCCTTTTTTTGCCCGTTTGATCTCTCTCAAACGAGGCGGCGGATTTACGTTGGAGCCCGAGCTGTGGACGGCTTTGCAAAAAATAGTTCCGGTGGTGGATAAAGCATTTTCTGCACACGCTCTCACAGAATAGGGCCTATAAATACCAGGGGTGAGAGAGCGTGTGTATCATTTTCCCTTGGACATTG